>JARBER010128923.1:0-11052 GCA_030265075.1 Balanus glandula
ATGCTTAATGATAAAATTGACGATGATTTCGCGAACTTCCCCTCATGACAAGGTTTCCTTGCTGACCACTGACGTCTATGTTTGTCATTTTGTACCAAGAAATTGTCAACACTTGGATAGTATTTTTAATGTGCTTTCTTATGCTGGTATTGGTTTATTTCTATCTCTCCCGATTTCGGAGATAAATAGCCTCGCACAGTTGTCCGGATTTCAAGTACTCACCCTTAAAACCCTAACACATCCAAAAATCTTGAACGTCAAGTTTGAAAGACCGTCCAATACCACAAATATCTAGTTAATCGCTGGCCCAAATTACTTGGCATATGCATGCAATGACCCCAATAATAAAGCACAAACATTGCTACAGCATCCTGTGAATTGGCTTACATTACCACGAGCTCGATCATAAATCCTTTCTTATGAAAGTAGCATCGACCAGGATTGGCCAACTCTGGCTGCCTTCTGTCCGGGCCGCAGAGCATCCGTGGCCGCTTTCCTCGCCGACTCCCGCTGAACTGACCGCACCGGTCACGGACGCAGCATGCAACGTTCTGCCGTACAGACTGACTGACGGACCGGACAAACATGGCCGCTACTCCGGCGGCCCGCGGAGCACTGCAGACAGTATATAAGAGGCAGCTCCGGACGCGCGCGGGATCCGTTGCCCGGCCACCAGCGCCGGACGAAGACGCGACACAGCGCCGGACGAAGACGCGAGACAGCGCCGGGCGAAGACGCGAGGCAGCGCCGGACGAAGACGCGACACAGCGCCGGACGAAGACGCGACACAGCGCCGGACGAAGACGCGAGACAGCGCCGGACGAGAGCGCGAGACACGCGAGGTGGCTGAAAGCTCGGTTCGCACTAGCAGGGGACTCCGAACCACGTCGGGCCAGAAGAAAGGGGTTCCAAACAATGTCAGGACAGTGTTGAGTGTGGTGTGTGGAGTCACTCTCGTCAGGGAAGAGGTCTATCCCGTGTAAGGAGGGCAGTCCGTACCGAAATCTGTCTCGGACAAAGCATAGCGGCGTCCCTCCTACGGTCGGTGAAAACAATCCGTCTCGCGGTGTTCGGGCGAGTGTGCAGCCAACGATAGACAAATCGATTTGGCCCTCGTCAAGAGGAGAAGCGGGGCAAGGTTTCTGGTGAAGGCCGAGGGCCACCCATACCCCTGGGCGATTGACGTCGTGGCCTAAGACAAGCTGAGAAATCCATCGACCAGGATGCAACGGATATTGGTAAGTAAGATTTGAAATGATTACAGGTAGTGCAAACTGCAAACCATTCGGGAAAAAATTACAATGAAAAAAAAATCACCAATTACATATGAATACAATCATATGGATACCATATGAGCAATGTTATTTCTGGTATCTAAAGAGTAAAAACGCCGGGAAGCATTGACCATGTCTGCCATAGACATGTATTACAGCGCCTAACGACCGTAATCTTAAATTTAACCTCGTGATCTTGGATAACCTTGAACTGGCAAAAGGTCATCCACAGCTTAGACTGGTACTAAGGAGTAGAGTTCTACACGGGGCGGCTATCCCTATGGCTGGCCATATCCTATGGCTAATGGGGCGGGGCGGGCCAGAAAATCTCTAGATCACGGCTGTGGCTACGGCTGTGGCTGTGGTCTGCCTAGAAGTTTAAAAAAAGGCATCAATCTATCGAAATTTGCGAAATGACAATATCTAAAGAAATGTTCTTGGACGCTTGGACCACGAAGCTACGCGACCTTACTTAACAACAATAACTTCCTAGTGTTTGTGATTCATTCGTTTTGCTATTATTTTTCTGGAAAATCCGCTCGGGGCGGCCAGCGGTTTGGCCAAGGGCCAACGGCCAAAATGTTCACCTTTGGCTACGGCTATGGCCTGGCTGTGGCTGTGGGGCCATGGATGTGGGACGGATAGGCTGTGGAAAAGTGCAGCCGTGTAGAACTCTACTAAGGAGTGTCAGACACACGAGTCATATGTATTTAGTACCCGTTCATTCAATTGATATCGCAATTTTGCGCGACAATACCATCTATCAAATTTTTGATGACAAGGTCAAACTCCGATGACGTCATGTGATCTGAAACGTCACAGTGACGCTGAGCTGAACACATATGAAATTATATCAATACAGTTATATGGGGCATCGAATGGCGTTTGAATTTTGACGATCGTTCTAGTAGCTCTGGAGATTAGATGTGGTGGGGGAGGGGGCGGGCTATAAAAATTCCCCAGCAAGTCGCGAAGGAAAATGTATCCAAGTACGATAATTTTTATAAAATTAGTAAAAACCTTTTAAATGGACAGATTTTGGAAGTCAGAACTATGCATTTAGTCCACCCGATAGCTCAGTCGGTAAAGCACTAGGCTTATATATAAGCCAACCGGTAGTGAGAGTCCGATTCGAGTCGCTTCGGCACTCGCTATTTGCTCCAGACTGGAATAACCTGCGTCCGGTGACGTTGGCCGCACTGAAGGTCAGTTGATGTCTGTGAGCGGGCTGGACCGTGTCCGGCTATGTGAGCACGTTAAACTTTCTCCTTTAAATCCTGCCGAGAACATATCTGGAATCTTCCGACCGGACGGTAGAGGTCAGGGCCTGCGCAGTAAGCTCTGCTTAGTGCGGGCTCTGACTTCGCCAATCCATCCATTCAAAACGTTGGGACTAAATTTATAAAGAAAATAGCCCGCGCTAAGCAGAGCTTGTTGTGCTGATCTTGACCTCTGCCGCCCGATCTTGAAATTCTATGTAGTCGGTACAATTTAGAAAAAAAGTTTAACGTGCTCACATAGCTGGACGCAGCTTGCCCCGCTCCCAGACGTCAACTCACTGGTCTGATTACTGAGTACAGCCGCTGCCACCGACCGCAAACCACGCCAGTCCGTAGCAAATAGCGCCGAGCGACTCGAACCCCGGGCTCTTCCTACTGAGTGGTAAGACACCCAGCGCTCTCCCGTCTCTGTGCTAAGAAGACGCGTGTTACCGAACTGAAGACGCGTATTTACACGCGTCCTGGAAGGGGGGGGGGGGCGCCCTTTCCTGTAGTTTTTTTTCGAACATAGACGACACTCGGCATTGACCATTTCTTTGGCATGCCTGCCAACAAGTGAGCTTCCAGCATTTTGTGACATTTTTAGCTTTATGCAAAGATAATCATGAGAAAAAGCATAATGTATGTATTGTATTGATAATCATGAGCGATCCACAGTCATCGTGGCGATTACTGCCCAAAGTCTGAGAAATTATGTTCGATAACTGTTTTCCGCAAACATTTTTAGATATATAACTTGAAATTTCGCAATTTTATCATAACAAATGGTGCTTTACCATTCAAAAAAGACCAAAAAGAAGAAAAAACAGCTAGCAACTCATCTATCCATTTTCTCGTCTTTAGTAATTTAATACTGATACTCACATTGGTAGCACTACGTATACCTACCGACGGCGACGAGTTTTGAGTTTTTTTTAATATTGTAAATAATAACTACCTTATTCATGGTGCATTTTTATCGCCGTGAGGATAATATTTTCAGGATATCACTTGCTGATGTTTTTTTTTGTAAATAAGTTTCAGGTTGCTTAGTTACCAAAACATCAAAACATAATATACTTAAAACTGTTATCCGTACAGCCAAGGCCCAAAATACATCGTGAAAACGGCTATAATCCAAGAGATAATATGACTGGTACCACAATGTAACTGGTACGACAAGTCACCTGCATGCCAGTTTTCTAATTCTGCTGTCACGGCCATTCAAGAGCTGTTGTGAGACGAGTTATGACTGGTTTTAGCAAAACTAGTTTCTTGCTAGCAAAGATCTGGCTATCGTCGTCAGCGTATCGATGCTTCTGTCTTGTAACTACTTACGTGAATGGATATTGTAATAATGAAGACATATTTCAAAAGGCGCTCAATTTTTCTCTGAGTAGAAGGCAGAAGCCACGGATAATGTGGCTGATTGTTACATGTTGCTGATTGCTTAATTCCTCCCTCGCAATTTTTTTCGTTGATCAAAACATCAAAACAACGTGGAAATAGCTAAAAACTACGATGGATACTGGATACAGTGATTCGTAGGATCCATCGGATCTTTTGCTATTTCTACGGTGTTCTGATGCTTTGATCAATGCAAAAATGGTTGCACGTGAAGGTAGTCAGGAGCAATAAGTTGCATCACAAATTAGTATTGTATCACCGTGATCATTGCCAGAATCCGGATTTAAAGTTTAGGATGTTTGATGTCATGGCACATGTCTGATTACAACGTGCATCCTAAGAGATGAATTCAACTAAACTTTAACAAAAGCACAGCCATAGATTACCTACTTTAAGCCAACAACCGTGTTGTTCATCCGTGTTGCAACTGGAAAAATAAGTATTTTCCTTTAAATGTGTTTGTAGTGAAAAGGACCAGAGTTCTTCCGTCAGCCCGTGTGCGTTCCTGGTGAAATTAGAAAAACTGACGATCCATCGGTATGTTAAGCGTTGCTGATGAAATCAGCAACGACGGGAATCTTGATCGTAGTTATCTATCGATATACGTATTACGTATTACGTATGTCGATTGTCGGCACGTTATTAATAGCGATCGCAAAGCGCTCACTCGTCCTTTCATGGCGTGTTGGAAACATATGAGTAAGGACTACCCGACCCAGCCCAACCAAACCGGCCCGAGGGCAACGCATTTGGGAATCTAATACCTATGCAACCGCATATTTGATTGACAGACTGTCTTATATGCTGAGCCCTATTCAATATACCCAGATCGAGATCAGAGTTATTCCATGTAGGTGACTACCACTGGGCGTTGCCTATGTATCGTGTATCTTGAATCTTGTGTGTATCTTGAAAGGTATCTTCGGGCAGAATTTGAACGATGGCTGGGACATTGGTGCACAAATTCGGTGTGCGGCTAGGGACATTTAAGATGCAACTTTTTCCGAAAATCAAGGATGAATTGCATCTTCACGTACGCATTGCGCACCTACACACTCCTGTTCTAATGAACGGCTGAGCCGATTGTGCTCTAATATGGTGGTTGGTTAGGAACCTCTTAACCTACGCCTTTCCAAAATTGAGGGGTGGATTGCCTTCGCACCTCTGCACTTGCAGACTGCCCTTCCCCATTATATATCTCAGTAACAGCTGAACCAACTGTGTTCAAATTTGGTATGCAGTTAGAAGCTTTTCAGCAGATACTTTGCTGCCCACAGGTTAGCTGTGGTGTGCCTTTGCACGTGCGCATGTGCGCACTCTATCTGTATCTCGGGAACTACTTGTCCGATGGAATTTAAATTTATCATACATTTCTTTCATACATTTCATTTCATACATATCTTTCGTGATCGCACGTTTAACGTCAACTACGGTGCTTTGCTGGTAACTATCGTAATAATTGTTACAACGGGAAGATATCATATCAAGGTCATGGTTCCAAATAAGCTGCATAAGGACCATGTGTATCCACGTTTGACCGGGTTATCAGCCGAACACCATTGACGAGAGAGGGGAGGCAAAAAGTTCCCCATCATTGGACTTGAGGTGACTAAATGTTGCAGCGAGACGCACCATGCGGCAATCGAAAGGTCTCCAAGACATGTTTCTAGAACGTACTCAATTTTGTTGAGTAAAGGTCACATATCGTGTCAAGGTCAGATTTAAGGTCAAAATCAAGACTTTGTCGTTTACCACCCATGCTTTCCATTCAGAGCGCTTTATTGTGACCATGATTACTTAAGTCTTAAAGCATCCCTAACGAGAAAAGCAGCATCCTGAATGGGCAGAAATTGATTTTTTTGGCATAGGTGAAGCCCAAGGTCAGTTCACAAAATATTAATATCACAGTTTATTTTTCTAGAAAGAAGCCATGTTTCATTGGTCATTTTACTGGTAGAATTCAACAAATAATCATAATTTGACCACTCAAGCTCATTTAAGTTAGATTAAGATCATATTTAAGTCAAGGTCAGGTCAATTGAGGTCAAATAAAAAAAGATAAATTGTAGCTATAATGGTACGTTACTAGTTCAGTTTTGTCTCAGAATTACGATGAAATCATATTTTTCCTGTATCTGGTCTATAAAAACCCCGAAATGTATTTCCAAAATATGATGTCACTATTTACCGTACTTGAGGAGCAGTAAGTCAGTCAACAATACAGATATTACTTTCAAATGTTGTATTACGCTATGCTAGCATATACTCGCACGGCATATAATCCTGCTTTTATTAAACAAAAAATTGTGAACACTTCACAAAAAATTCAATTTTTGAATTTTTGGGTCAAAATCTTTAACTATCTTAATAAGCCGAGATAGCCATTTTGTAGCCCTTGGATATTGATGCTTGATTTATTCGGACCCCACTTTAGTTTAAATATGCTTGTTTTGTGCGGTGTGTCAAACATGGACTTGATTTGTCGTATGAGTCACTTGTAAGACGTCACTAAAATTCATTTATCTCAAAGTTTCTCAGATTTTTTAATCTAAGACGTTAAATTGATGTGAGAGAAGGTGCACGAAGTCTAAAATCGACAGCGCTTTTGTGCTCTGAGTTATCTCGAATATTCGTCATGGGGCAATAATTGTCCCCCCGTCAAACGTGGGTTAAAGTTAACAAAGGACCAGCCTAGGCTATGAGTGTAGTTTGCAGTACGCGTGTAGGTATACCGTGTAGGGGAGTACGTAGGATAGAGTGAGGCTGAACGTTCCTTGTCGGTATGACGTAATCGGGTCCTTCGCCGTTCGGTGACAGTGACACCGTTTCAGATCGCGCCTCTGGCCCAATCCTACCACAGGTCCGCTCTTACCATAGCAAGTACGGCAAGTACGGCACTGTCCTACTTGCCTCGGGCGCGGTTCGTGCGATTCTCCGCTAGTTCAACTACGCATCGCCTTTTTAAACTTTCGATTATATAAACTACTAACGACACATGAGCTTCAAAAATGAATTGAAACTATGAGAGCTTGTATGAAGTCATTCGCAAAGTGAGTGCTACAGTCAACGCAATTAACAAAATACAAATTAACAAAAACATAGCGCTCGATTAACTAAACGACACCGCTGGCACAACGCTATTGGCAGTGGGTGACCAGAAAACGAACTAGTAGTTCCATGCTTCACCGCATGTTTGGCGCCCGAGGCAAGTAGGACAGTGCCACGAATGCTGTGAATGCCGTACACACGCCTTTCTCGGGCCTGGCAGGATTGGGCCCCTGGCAGTGTTTTCGCTGACTATTTCCTTGCTGCCATTTCAGACTGCATCTCTCTTGGTGTTCTGTTTTCGCTGACCCTTCCCTCCCTGCCGTTTCAGATCGCATCCCTGGCAGTGCTCTGGACGTCGGCTGCCTCGGTGTCGGCCCAGTGCGACTGCCGGACGGCTGCCAGCTGCCCACAGGCCTACCACAGAGGGCAGCCGACTGGCTGCTACCTGGGCGGCACCCGCAATGTGGGCGTCTGCTGCCCCACGCAGTCCTCGTCAGCTCATCCTGGCTTCGTGGTGCTCAACGGCGGTCATCAGAACAGTAGATTCCAGGGAACTACTGAAGCAAGTAGCCAACGCTTTACTCATAACGCTAACAGCGGAAAACTCGCTCTCGGACAGACCGGTTTTGGGCGAGGCAGCGCCTCCAGAGCGTCTGGACAGACCAGTAACTTCGGAACGTCTGGACAGAGCAGCAACTTAGGAACGTCTGGACAGAGCAACTTCGGAAAGTCTGGACAGAGCAGCAGCTTTGGAACACCTGGTCAGAACAATAACTTTGGAACGTCTGGACAGACCAGCAGCTTCGAAACGCCTGAAAAGGGAGGCAACTTCAGGAACGTTGGATTAAATGTCGGCTCCAGCAGCTCTGGGCAGAGCAGTCGCTTCGTCAATCCTGCCTCAACTGCTACCTCTGCAAACACTACCCCAGCAAGGGACGGGCGCCTGGGGTCCACTTACTATGAGAGGTACGGCGCCCCGCCACCTAGGGGCGAATGTCGGCCGCTGGTTCACTGCCCCCCGCTTGTGGCCAGCCCCGAATTGCTGTTCTCCAACGGCTGCCAGCTGGCAGACGGCTCGCCGGGCGTGATCTGCACTTTCGCCGGACCGCAGCTGGCGTCTGTCAACCAGCGCAGCCTTGGCTCGACTTTGGCGATGAAGGCGATACAGCCGATGGTGTCGGCGCAATCATTCTCAGAGCCGCCTCTGCGGCTGCAAGCCTCGCCCGTGGCCCTGCAGCAGGCACAGGCACAGGCGCAGAGCCGCCAGGCGGCAGGCGGCTTCTCCGCCTTGAGCGGCGTCGGCGGACCGCCTGTTGACCCCAACAGCCCCACCGGTCTGTTCAACCTCAACTCGGTGTCGACGAACGAGATACAGCAGATCGGACAGCAGGCGCTCCAGTCGCTGCTGACCATTGTTAACCTGGCTGCGCCTGGTGGAGTGCCGTCCGGCGCCGTTGGCGGAAATTTCGGCCTACCTTCTCCAGGATTCCAGACGGGACAAGGAAGTGCCCAATCTTTTGCGACTGTTCAAACGTTCCAGGGTGGACAAGCTGGTCAGGGTTCCCAGACGACCATGGACCCGACTTGTACCCCGGAGCCGCCGGTTTCCTGTTCGAACAGTCTCTTTCGCACCGTGACCGGCGAGTGCAACAACTTGGAGCAGCCACGGCTGGGCAAAGCGCTCACTGGTTTCAAGCGCCTGCTGCCCAATACCTTCAACGACGGCATATTCGCGATCCGGACGCGCGCGGCACGCGGTGGCACGCTGCCCAGCGCGCGTCTCATCAGCGAGCGCGTCCTGGACGTGTTCTCCAACGAGCTACGCCACCACACCCTCGCGCTGATGCAGCTCAGCCAGTTCGTCGACCACGACTTCACGCATGCGCTTGTGTTCCGCCTGCCGAACGGCGCCGGCATCGAGTGCTGCCAAAACGACGGCCAGACGTTCCCGACCACACCCAACCACCCGCAGTGCATCCCGATTCCGATCGCGGCCAACGACCCGTTCTACAGCCGCTACGGACAGCACTGCATGAGCCTGGTGCGCTCGTTGCCGGCGCTGTCCACCGACTGCGTGGCGCGTCCGGCGCGGCCACTCAACGAGCTTACCTCGTTCCTGGACTCGTCTAACGTCTACGGCAGCTCTGAGGAAGAGTCGCGGCGCCTGCGCGCGTTCCAGAACGGTCTCCTGCGCGAGAGCTCTGGCCGACTCCTGCCAATCGACCAGAGCCCCGACAAACCCTGCCGCTTCGACACCTGCTTCCACGCCGGCGACACTCGCGTCAACGAGCAGAGTCTGCTGGCCGTCATGCACACCATCTGGATGCGCGAACACAACCGGATCGCTCGCGAGCTTCAGGGGCGTCACCTTAGCTGGGGCGACGAGCGGCTCTACCAGGAGTCGCGCCGCGTGCTTATCGCCGAGTGGCAGCACATTCTCTACAACGAGTGGCTGCCAGTGGTGGTCGGTTTCAAGTACGCAGATGACCACGGCCTGCTTCCGCTGGCGTCGGGCCACTCCACGTTCTACGACTCGCGCATAGACCCGACCATCTCGAACGCATTCGCCACGGCGGCGTTCCGGTTTGGACACACGATGGTGCGCGACATCTACGACACGATGGACGCCAACGGCGTTCTCACTAATTCTTTCAACCTCTCCAGCACCTTCTTCGACCCGTCCGTCATCAGAAACGGTGTCACCGAACACGCGCGCACCATTGTCGCGATGAGGTCAGAGACGTTTGACACCGGCTTCGCGCGCAGTCTGCACGAGCAGCTGTTCACGACCAATTTCCTGTGGGGGCTCGATCTGCTTGCGCTCAACATCCAGCGCGGCCGCGACCACGGTACGCCGACCTACGCGCAGGTGGTACAGGCGTGCAACCTTGTTCCCTCCGTGCGCGTCTGGGGAGACCTCAACCCCCTGATGAATGGCGACGTCATTGACCGACTGCGCTTCGTGTACGACGACCCGCGCGACGTAGACCTCTTCATTGGAGGCGTCGGCGAACGTCTCGCGCCCGGCGCACAGGTCGGCCCCACATTCCAGTGCCTGATCGGCCAGCAGTTCTTCGACCTTCGCTACGGAGACCGGTTCTTCTACGACAACGGCGGCCAACCGCACAGCTTCTCGCTACCTCAGCTGGGTCAAATCCGGCGGGCCAACTTTGCGCGCATCATGTGCGACACACTGGGACCGGAGTTCCAGAACGACTTCACGCGAGTGCAGCCTCTGGCCATTCTCTCCCCGGCTGGCCAGAATTTCCAGGTCAGCTGCGAGTCCTTGGCCATACCACGTGTCGATCTCGGAGTCTTCTGATGAAACACGTAACGCAGAAAGCAGCAGTTGGTATTTGGCTTGTGTCGAAACTGGTGGTTGTCGTTCGTACTAGCAATTTTGATAGACTCCCCACGTACACGTCATAGATTGCGTCTCTGAATTGTACCCCGGTGAAAATAAGAAAATGTGATAAGTCAGTGTCAACGTTTGAGCATTTAAGTGGTTGACGGTACCGCGATGAAGCCATTTGCGTCACTCATGTAGGAGCATGCAGTCTGCGGTAGCCATCCTTAATAGTGCTGCCTTGACTATTCACTTTCACCTGATGTGCTGTGCCTATGTATCATTTTGCATTTCATAGAAGTCATGTTGTTATTGTAAAGTCAGTAGGTAATCAATAACTGTATGCCTCGGCCAAAAGACTGCGTTACGAAAAAATAGGTGATGTAATGCTTTCGGTGGAAATTCATGAATGTCTCCGACGCCATGTACCTGCTAGTGATTAGTTTCATGATGTATGTAGCCACCACTAGCTGGTACCTGCTAGTGATTAATTTTTATGATTTATGTAACCCTACCATCATGAGTCATGAGTAAGCGGATCTTAGGAAACAACTGTCGTTGCTTTTTATGAGAAGTCATGCGATCTGTCTTCCAGCCAATATAATAATTCAAAATCGTAGAAAAAAAGAAGAGCGAAGCTCTTCTGAGTTTCGAAGATTTCCACTGGGGCCTCGCTCAGAAAAGTAGTGGCCCGCCTGTTTGTGTGTCGCGATGTGTG
>JARBER010129145.1:0-11050 GCA_030265075.1 Balanus glandula
TCAAAGTTCAATGACCTCTAGCTCAGTGACCTGAGGTCAAATTTCAAAACTTTAGCACCTGGAATCGTTTTGTCCATAAACTAGCGTGCATGCAAAGTTTAAAGAAAATCGAAGAGGGTGCTGTATTTGGGTGATCGATTTGACGTGGAATGCCTTGCTATTCCTTGCTACATATCCTTGCTATTCGTATTAAATATAATACTATTTCATACTTATTATTAAGAGCGTAGTCTACCTGTCTGTCGTTTCATTCAGATGTCAAGCTGCAGTCGCCAAGGTTCGGTGCTGCTGTTGTGTGAGCTACTGCAAGGTTCGGTGATGCTGTTGTGTGAGCTACTGTAAGGTTTGGTGATGCTGTTGTGTGAGCTATTGTAAGGTTCGGTGCTGCTGCTGTGTGAGCTACTGTAAGGTTCGGTGCTGCTGTTGTGTGAGCTACTGTAAGGTTCGGTGCTGCTGTTGTGTGAGCTACTGCAAGGTTCGGTACTGCTGTTGTGTGAGCTACTGCAAGGTTTGGTGCTGCTGTTGTGTGAGCTACTGCAAGGTTCGGTGATGCTGTTGTGTGAGCTACTGCAAGGTTCGGTGCTGCTGTTGTGTGAGCTACTGCAAGGTTTGGTGCTGCTGTTGTGTGAGCTACTGCAAGGTTCGGTACTGCTGTTGTGTGAGCTACTGCAAGGTTCGGTGATGCTGTTGTGTGAGCTTCTGTAAGGTTTGGTGCAGCTGTTGTGTGAACTGCTGCAAGGTTTGGTGCTGCTGTTGTGTGAGCTACTGCAAGGTTCGGTACTGCTGTTGTGTAAGCTACTGCAAAGTTCGGTGTTTCTGACGCATGACCGACTGCAGTCGCTAAAGGTAACGATGTCACTGGCTGCTGTGCGAGCTACTTAAATATCCCGCCTGTGGTGATTCCTTTTACAATTCGGATACACTTATTTAATGACCTGATAACATCGGGTGATAACTATTTTCAGTCTCTACTGCTCTGCATCAGTTGAATGAGCGTGCGAGTGCAGTTGATAAGATAAGTCAGACTCTAAACCCATAGGGATGCCCGACTCTGCTTTGTTTAAATAGTAAAAGACGCTATAAAGACATGAAGTTGAATCACAAATGTATTTCAATAAATACTGAATCTTAAATAAATAGCTGTGAGTCAAAACACACAGGTGCAGAGCAGAGTCAATGACGCACAATATGACGAGCAGCAGAACTTCAGACAGAGCAAAGTACATGCATGACAAGGGACTTAACGATGTTATTTGCTAGTATAAGGCACACACATTTGAACAGGGACACCGGACATGATGAAACTGAGAATTCTGAAGATCAGCGACCACAGAACTATAGAAACGGTTAGCACAACAGTTGACGTACATGGGACATGAAATATACAACGTTGACTGGTATGGGACAATGGGACGTAAGCACACAGCCGTGAACTTTTGACATGTTGATAGGTCAATATATTGGCTATATCTAGCACATATCAACATGTTCATAGAACAGGAAGCATGTACAATAGACAAAACACGATGACCAGAAAATCATGAGCAAACCAATTATTTGAATAAGTACAGTTCAAGCCATTCAGTTTCACCAGAATGTTCCTTTTCAATTTGATTACCTGAGCAGGCAAATTAAAGTGCACAGAAAAATGGATGAATTTAGAACAATTGACTAAGATTCCACGTGGATACAACACAAACGTGGACACAAACACGTAACAGTAAAGTTGACAGAACAAGGACAACAAACAATATGACGATGCACAAACACAAAGACAAATAACAAAACATAAAATGAACGAAGACAAACATCAAACATGGGACACAGGGGACGAAACATTTAAAACAAAAGGACACAAAAAACAAACGTTTACACAAAAGACAAACATTGGGACAAACAATTGCACTGTTATAGTTGAACCAGCAACACAAGCGACAAATTGCGCTGGGCGCGAACTGAATTCAGAAGGATTGTCCAGCATGACAAGCAAACAGCTGCACCAGGACAGTAACTGGAGCAGTATCTGACCATAAAAAGGCAGTGCAAATGCCTGACAGTGTGACTTGCAGAAAGGTCTCACCTGCCATTCACCAGTGGCACAAACAATCAACAAGGCCTTCGGCAAAACAAAAACAAACGCCGATCTTAGCTGGTTTCGAACAGGTGGTATACCCTCTGCAGAGTGCTGTACCGTGGCACCAATAGATGACCACTCAACTGAAACAACCACTCATTCAACCGTGGGAGCAGCAATGAGCGTGATTAAAATGAGGATGATAAGTTATAGAGCTGGGCTCAGTGTACGCGCGGCCTGTCTTCTACGAGATCCTTCTCCCTTGCGCCCGTCTCCCGCCGCTCCCACGCGCTTCAGGGCCTCTCAAGACGAAACGAACGCCACTTGGCGACAGTTCAGCCACTTCTCTACATCTACGCCTCCCTCCCCGTCGCCCGGAACCAAGCATGCCGCTGGAATGGCCTACTCGCTGTCCCGGGCGCACAGATCTTCGTTTTTCTACGAAATAGAGGTAGGCGGCTCGCACTTGAAAAGCTTCTGGCACTGGCTCTTGCTGTAGATGCCCGTGGCCGCCTTCTTCAGGACCTGAGCATTGCTCTGCATCGATTTGGGCAGGTAGTTCTCCGCCAAACTGCCGGAGAGAAACATGTCACTCAGTCAATTGCTGGCTATCATCGGACACTCTGCTGGCACCCAGCACATGCTATCACCCAGCACTCTGCTGGCTATCATCGAACAAATGTAAAAAGTGTACGGACGTCGAAATATCGTCTGTCATTGTTTGCGGTTGAGCTAGTGTCAGATAGCTAGAAAAACACAATGTGCTGCGTCATAATGGGCATAGTTCTTGTATCATTTTTTAAGTGCTAAATGATAAGCAAAAACAGGATCTCACATGCCCATAAAACTTCAAACGTGACGCCCCGTTTGTGTTACTAGGTACAAGAGAAGGAAGCAATTCAGATTGGATGGGAAGGGTGCAAAGAGTTTTGCTTCTCAGCTAGTTTATCTTTCCAAGTTCCTCAAACGCTTCTGTTTCGTTATAACATTCGCTTAGCTCTCTTTCAGCTTATTCTAAATCACAATGAGGCATTGACGTGGTGCATCTTCTGGCATACATATATCACATGAGAGTGAGAGCTGCGTAAAAACACTTGGCACCTGACGCCGAGTGAGCTGTACCCAACCAGAAACCACAAAACCAACACTGCAGCCACAGCGTCAGAGCCCGACAGGCGCGCCGAGAAAGTACAGCCTCTAGTAGACGCACGTCTGGAAAGTGGAGTGAATTCGCCGGCCGTGCCGATCCATTTCACAGCGGCATACTAACGAGAGGCCGCCGGAACGGAGGCGCCCGCGGCCGGCCGTTCCAGCACCGAGAGGCACCGACCGAGCGGCCGCGCCTCCAACCCGGCAGACGCGACCATCGGTAACGGAGCACCGTTACGCTGACCATCCGCTCCCTTGCCGTGTAAACCAACCGCCGACCCACATTCTCAGCTGGCGCATGCGGTATTCGTTCCGACTTCACGCCTCCATTTCACGGTAGAGCAGCGCGGACCTGCATTCTAATGGGCTTTAACCAGGTCATGCAACGCGACCGGACTCTCTCCCCTCTCCCTCGCCCTAGCCCTCCCTCTGTCCCCCTCTCTCACGCTCTCTCTTCCTCTGCCGGATGCAGTGGACCGATTACTACCGCACGAGGGCCTCTCCTTGCCCGGTTAACGACTCGGCTTTCTGGCGCTGCTAGGTCACAGTCGACTGCACCGAGCCTGCAGCGGTCATGTGCTTAGAAAATAGTTCCACATGCTTTGGTAATGAATTTTGAAGCCGAATTTGTGCAACGGGACATCTTATTGTAAATTAAAAAGGAGACCATAGATGTTCCCTTTTACATGACCGGGATTTGAGGCAATAAAAAACGAGCGTGGTAGAAAATCGCTGTCAAGACTGAGCCATCTTCATAGCACACCTTTGTCTCTTTCCGTCTTTTTACCTTGTCAATTTAGTTCTAGCAGTGGAGACAGCTCCCAGTACAACGTTTCCCAGAAAAAAACGACCCCGTGCCTATAGAACCATTTGTTAGGATATGCCTTCAAATGTAAAAAAACATACGTTAGTTTCACTTTGCATTTTCCTTGCTAAAAATGTCTTAGACTCAAAGATTTTGAACCAGTTAAAAGAAAAGAGGTCTAGCTCTTCTGATAGAGCTATTTTTACAACGGATAAAGTTTGTAAGTTGTAAATTCGATTTTTCTACTGTATTTGAATGAGTAATACAGGCGTCCTACGTCAGTGTACGGTGTGCTGTCAACTGGCCGAGATCGGCTGCACACCGTACACCGACTAAAGGACGCGCGTATCACTCATCAAAATACAGTTTGCAAATCGAGCTTACAATCTACAACCCTTGAAACAATAGCTTTATGAAAAAGACTACTGAAGTGGGGTCAATAAGTGGTGACGAAAATTTATGATAATGCGATGTAGAGAGGACAGGAATGTGACCTGAGCAACACGCTTTGAGCTGTTCTGTTAACCACCCATTGTTTAGCAAACATTTAATTCAATTTTAAGTGGGAGAGTTCAGGAATTAAATATGTGGTACGCTTATGGCACTTATGCTATTGTCACAAAATCCTCGTGTGAGGCAAAAACCGTGCGAGAAAAAGAAATGCGAACGCAATGGCTGCGGCTACATTGGAATACATTTAAGCAAATAATCATTTCGCTGAAGAGTCACATAACTCTAGCCGTTTGCGTTACATCATGATTGTGTTTTTCCGTCCCACTGCTCGGGACTCAGTGGCTCACCTGAGGAGCATCTCCCTGCCAGGGAACTCGAAGGAGCGTCCGTAGGCGCCGAGCTCGCAGATAGTGCGCGGAACGCACTCCTCCGACTCCAGCACGTCGATGTACATGTAGAAGACGCGCTCCAGCTCGCTCTTCCACGCGGCCATCTTCTCCAGGGCGGGAGAGTCCTCATTGCTGCGCTTGTTGGTGTTGGTGAAGACCATGCCAATAACAGCGGCAATCAACAGTAGGATGCCCCCAAGGATGACGATAGGAATGAGGATGGAGCCGATCGTGCCGAGCAGACCGCCGCCGCCGCCGCCGCCGCCGCTCGAGTGTTGCACCGGGTACTTCTTGTGCTGCTCCTGCACCGGGTAGTAGTAGTAGTAGAGGTTGCCGGTCGAGCCGCCGCCGTAGGATTCCGGCGCGCTGTAGGACGGGGCCGGGGCGCTGTAGGAGGAGGAGGCAGCGGGCGCGTAGCCGCCGCCGCTGCTGCCGCCGTGGCTGCCGCCGCTGCTGCCGTGGCTGCTGCCGTGGCCGCCGCCGTGGCCGCCGCCGCTGCTGCTGATAGAGGCGTAGGAGCTGCCGCCGCTGGAATGGCCGCCGCCGCCGCCGTGGCTGCCACCGCCGCCGTGGCTGCCACCACTGCCGTGGCCGTGGCCACCACCGTCACGCTCCTCGATGGTGGAGGTCCGAGCGTTCGGCGCCTGTCCGTCGCGGTCAACGGAGACGGCCGCGGCCAGACCGACCACACACAGCGTAACCAATATCCGCCTCATCCTGCCGGAACAGAAGCAGGAGAGTGTCAGAAGCAGAGTCAGATCGTCGTCCTCATTCACCGCCTGCTGAGTCGTAGAGACATCTAGCTACTGGTTATGTCAGTGGCAGGCAACGAGTGGTCAGAAATTCTATGTGTTTCAAGTCAGGTCAAGGTTATCAAAGGTAGATTGCCACCTCGCAGGTCGATATGCAGTTTTTGGTATGAATAGGTAGATTAAGCGTGTCCGATTTATCTTCAGAGTTCGGTAATCCAAACTACTCGTATAAGATCACAATATAAATTAGGACAGCTCAAAGATGGAATATTTTTGTACAATTTAAGTAGCGCAGGCACTATCTGGAATCGCTACTTTGTGGGCTCCAATTTGATTTGAAATATTGCAAGCCCAGGGTAACCATTCTGACAATGGGCTTTAAAATAAAAAGGCGAAGGGTAAAATATATACTGTCAGCAACTGTGGTCGATTTCAAAACATTAATTATCTTTATAACACCAAACCAGTGATCCTCGGCTTTGGGCGTCGGAGATTTGTGCCAATGACATTTAACACACACAAGATGTCAGAAGCTATAGCAGAGGTCGTGATGCGGCGAATTCACAGTTGCACCACATTCACAGCTATTGGGTGAGAGCGGCCAACATGAATTTAGTGCTGTTCACATTTTGGTACTATGGTTAAGAATTGGAAATAAATAAAAAATGGGTTTCATTCCACTGCTTTTGTTAACGCAGGAGCATGATTAAACACGATCATTAATTCCCAAAAATCATTTAAGCCACTGTTTAGCAATATTTCCCTGGTGGCAATATCCCTCAAAGTGTCAAAGTGTCTTGCTCTGTCAATGTGTCTGTCACATCGTGAAATCAGCTTTGACGTGATCATAACAACCACACGTTTTAATTTTTCGTTATAACTTTTCTTTTTTAAGATTTTGGTGACTGTCAATACAGTTAACTTAAATCCAAAGCATTACCTATTTTTAAAGTATCTTAAGATATTTTTTTGAATGAGATGAAATTTTACGCAATCAGGTAACAACAATATGATACTAAATTAGCACACGTTTCAAACTGGGAAAAAATGTAAGCATACTATGGCCTGGTTGAAGAATGAATAAACACAGCAGCAATTCGTTATATTGCTTTGAGCAAAAATTAATTGATACATACATATTTTGTATAACTGAGATTGGTATTGGCAAATATCCATGTCTTTTGTTACTGTTTTGTTTAAAGAGGGCACCAAATTTATTGAAAATTACTTATGTCTGCAATTTATTTCAAACTTAATCCCTAAAATATATGTATGGAAACGCTTTATAACTCTACGTATTGCTGCTCTAGCATGATATATCTCTAAAGATACGAATTTTAGACGAAATATAGCTATTTTCTGAAGCACAGCGAATAACTATCTGCAGTGGCATAATCAAGCAGTTTGTCAGCGGCGTCACTGCTGTCTGCCCACTTTATCAATCCAGACACGTGGATCCTTATCACACTCCGTCGTCGGGACAGCAGTGCAAAGTCCGACTCTGCTGGCCACTCTATTCTCGCACCAACACCACGCAGCTGAGTGCAAACCTCAGAATTGCATCAATCACCAATCACCCGCAAACTTCACACATCATCAGCGGAAAACGTCTCTTTTGCACTGACGAGCTCCTGGCTTCTCTCCAACTCCGGCCAATCGCCTCGCTGACATTTTCCGCCAAGAACCACTGAAACCACTGACACACCACCACACAGCTTCTGCTTCTGCCCGTCTCCGGGGTGGATACTCACCTAGCTACCTAACTGGACGGCTGCCGAACTAAGAGTGTGCCTCTGGTTGCAACGATGCACCATTTATACGGCGATGCAGCTGTGGTTGGCAGAGAGAGTGTCTGGAGTGCGGTGCATCGCGGTCAGGTAACGCTCAACCGACCGCCGCGCTGGGGCGGAGCCATGAGCGCAGGCCGACGCCGACGGCACCAATGCATGGCCGCTGCGAAACGGCACAGCTGTGGGGAAAAATCAGCGAGAACTTGCAGCATGTGAAAGAGAACATTGAGCCTGCGTTGTTAAGCATGCATATGGGAGACGCTTACGTATACAACGCTATAGTACCTGCTGCTATTTGAACCCCTTGGAAGAGTAACTAACATCTATATGCTGTTTTAAAGTTTTTTTCTTCATGTAATCATGCCCCTTAGCAGTGCACCAAGTTTCCGTCGATTTTTTCCGGTCTGCGAAACGGAGGTGCGACGACGGCGGCCGCGTTCTGGCAGCATGCAGGCCGAACATTTCACTGACCGGTAACGGTAAACGGATGGTCAGGTCAGGCCAGCGTCCTGCACCAGCACACAGCGGCCGGCCCCGCCTCAGAAAACAGCTGCACACCGGCACACACACACACTCAGCGCACTCCGTGTAATATGCTAAATGGCAGTTATTGCAACCAGCTGCGACGGATCTGATAAGTGATGATGCGTCTGGTCGAGTGAGAAGCGTGCGAGGGCTTTTTCATATAAATGTAAAAGGTCACACTAGGTTATTACATCTAGGTTATTACATCTAGAACAAGTTGTCGTGAGTCGTGTTTTTAAGTTATTGAAGGCCCTTGAGAGTTGAGACACAGCAAAACAGAACTGAGCTAATGTATTTGTATTTTGTATTGATTTTGTTGATCGCTAGCAGAGCCAAGTTTTACTGAAGGGTGAAGTTATCAAGATAAGATAAACAATAAATGCACTACACACACGTACACAGCACACTGCATACAAACACACATATCGCATTATCAACTGTGATGGACTACAGAATTAAAAGTTTTTTATCATCTGGGTTCTAAAAACTCAGAAACTGCCTCAAAGATGTCTGGTTTAAAAACACTACTTACAAAAGGTATGTATTGTTTTTAGAGCATCCCATATCTCACAGTTCTAAAAATCACAGTTCTTACGCATGCTCAAGGCACAGAGAAAAGAGTGCAGACACGGCTCGATCGAGGCAGCACGTGCAGGAGAAGCGGCTCGATAATGAGTATCTGAGGTCAACTCCCCCTCCCCCAAGGATTTCCCTCGCCAAATCATGAGTTTGTGTTGCCCTCGATTAACTCTCGTGTGGGAGTTGGCCAGCCCCGCCCAGGCTGCACGTGCTACATAACCTTTTCTAAATCAAAACGCACGTTTAGAAGTTTGTAGCGTGACAGCACTCCCTTTGAATTTTATCGACTTAAAATAACGATTAAGGAGACAGAGGGATAGTTAGGCCCTATGATGGCCAAACTATTATATTAGGTTGAGTCTATGTTAGAGCACAGATAACAAGAGGCAAAAGCTATCTATTTGCAAACAGAGATAACAGGGTTTCGCTTATCTATCACAGTAGTTGGAGACATGTGATGAAAAGCTACTGTGGTATTTAGTGTTACTCCGAGATTCTTAATTGTACTTACATGATTTAGTTCGGTACTATTCATATAATATTTGGTCTGCATACTGGTGTACTACCTGATCTGTAATACTATCTGACAATCTCTAATATAATGGCTCTTTTTGTGTACATTCTTGGATATATGTTTTTGGATATATGTAAATAGAAAATTGCATTTTTTGCGCCTACCTCCACCTCCACGGGAAGGCACTTGACCTCACCAACAGGTTACAAATCTTGCAAGACCAGCTCGTCCTCCCACTCCGACTGTAAGAGAACACTGGCGTTATTTGTCCCACATGCTTTGCTGGGAGTGACCTTGATGAGCACAGCTCACATACCCACTTCTGCAACATATTTATGCTCCACATGTTATTGACTGGGTAACTTGGGACAGTTGAGAGGTCGATGCACACTGAAGGACCCAGAACAGTGTTTTGAAGGGTGCCACGGCTGGTTTGGGGTGGCCAAATTCCATAAATTCGCACAGTATTATGAACAATCATCAGATTCCACTTGCTTATACATTTATCAGCTGATTCAAAACAAATTTTATTTTTTAAATTGCTTATATTTTCTTTCGTGTAACAAACGTTTCGTAGAATGATGAATTGATCTTGAATATATTAACAGAAAATAGCAAATATAAAAAATCAGAAACGTTTTCAGGTGTTGTAAAGTGAGTGATTTTCTTAGTTTTTTTTCTGGATTAACTGAAACAATATAAACGTCATGATGTTGCATTATTCTCTGATTTTTTCATTTATATATTTTGCGCATAGGTGCAGGGTGCATCCAAATAAAAAAAAACGTAGGGGGCACCATGTGCCTAATGCATTTACCAACTTGCCAGTTTGAAGGTTGAGCCCATCACTCTCCCATTTGTTGTAGGTACATGAGTGTGCCTGTGCCCCAAAATAAGAAAAAAACGATATGTATGATGTTTGATGCAGTGAATATGTTTCGGACACATTTATTGAACCGCAAACTACGAGGTAAGTATACACTGCATAACCGCTTTCGTATCACCATCATGAAAACGGGACCCTGACATCGCCCGTGCCGGGCTCGATTTTGCTTTAAATTTAGAACAAGACACGACGTTGAATTCTAGGAAAAGTTTTTATAGGGACTCTGTCATTTTTGGCAAGTCATGCTTAAACAAGTCCTAAGGACCAATAATGTTTTTTTATTTCTCACCGAAGGCTTGCCAAAGCACCACAAATAAAAAATAATTGTTTGAATAATGAGAACTTAAAAAGTGCTTACGAATTAGTCACACCACTATTTAAATATGAATGCTTCTGAAAGGCACTTTATTCGGCGCGGTAAAAACATTCTCGTATTTTCATATACAACACTTGTTCGTCATTTAGGGCGCTTGTGTTGTGTATTTTTAGGGTTCTATTAATTTATTGCGTAGTGGACTATGTAAATGCATCGGCTATTCGTAGAAAAACTACACAAGACAACGGCTATTCGCGGAGCAAAAGGGTGGTTTAATAATTCATACGAGGCGACATAACAAACACAAGAATAGCTGGCCAAGGAACTTGAGAAAAGCAATAAATGAAGAAACTGAAATAGTAGCACGGACCGTGGTGCAAAATAACTTTGCCATCAATAAAAACAGTGTTTATAGCTGTTTTTTTTAGAGCACATAAGTAGCTTTTTGAAACACTTAGGTATGTTTTCTGCGAACTATTGAGTTAAATCAGGTTTATTATGGTACATTATGTTTTTGGTATTATGCATTTTGCCAAAAAGCTTAACCCTATTAATGTCAAGCGGTCGTTTTCGTCCTACACCTTTCTTTTCTTGACTATCTCCAAAATAATTACAGTTAGTTTCGTGAAATTGTCGAAACTTTCATAAAACAAGTTAAGGCAGGTTTTCTGATTTTAAAGTGCTTTTAACAAGGGCGGGCTTATGACAAGGCTCTAAACCCACCAGTCACCGGGTTATTTTTTAACACTAGTCACTGGGGTGCAATATATTGCCCCCCCCCCCCCCTTGTATCTCTGGAACCATTTAACCCGCGCCGT
>JARBER010129256.1:0-11049 GCA_030265075.1 Balanus glandula
GAAGCACTAGCCCAGACAGGTAAACAGAATAAAATGTGGCTGAATACGTGGGCTTGGATGATGGTGAGGAGCGCTGCTGTAGTGAAATGACGCCTGAACCGGTACAGTGAGACGAGGACGCCCGTGCATCGGCGAACCACCAGCGACACGTGGCTCTCCCATGTGAGTGACTGGTCAATGAGAACACCTAGTACTTTGACGGTTTTTGCAGGCGTGAATTTGTGACCAGACATTTCAAAGAAAAATGTGGAATTTTTCTTCACAGCTTGCCGTGTGCCCAAGAGGCTGAAAACGGTTTTTGAAGGGTTCATTTTTAGTGAGTTCACTTTGAGCCACATCTGAATAGACTTCAGGGATTCTGCTAAGCGGTTACTGAGAGCGGCCATGCTGGCGTCATCTTTTGCTGAGCTATCAAGTAATTGCGTATCATCAGCATAGCTGATGAGGCGTCCATGGGGAAGGAAGTTCTGAATTTCGTTGACGGTCAGACAAAAGAGAATAGGTCCTACTATGAACCCTTGGGGTACGCCACACGTCACCGGCAGCACCGAAGCACCGCCGCGGACTGCCTGCCTCCGATCACTCAGGTAGCTGGAGAACCAATGCGGAGCGATCCCGTACCAGCCCATCTTGCAGAGGAGGACGCCATGGTCGATGCTGTCAAAAGCTTTGCTCAAATCGAGAGCGGTAATTGATACCATACGACCAGAATCGATCCTCTTTGAGATCCAATCGACCGCATCGACCAGGGCGTCCTCCACGCTGTGGTCACGTCGGTAGGCAAACTGGGACTCAGACAGTATGTTGTTGTCCTGCAGGTAATTCGTCAGCTGGTCACAGACCACCCGCTCTGCGATCTTGGACAAAACGGACAACAGAGAGATGGGGCGAAAATTGCTGGCGGTGCTGACATCTCCCGACTTATGAAGTGGGACAACTAGCGCCGTTTTCCATTTTGATGGGAACACTCCGGTTGCGATCGTAGCGTTGATCAGATGAAGTATTTTCGCACCTACCACTGGAAAACATTTTTTCACTGCGTGCAGGGGAACACCGTCGAGTCCTACCGCTCTGGAGTTACTCATGCCGCGTATCGCAGTTGACAGTTCCGGCAGCGTGGCGGGCTTCAGCTCGAAGCTGGACGAACACACGGTAACAGGGCGCGGTACACGTTCGACGGCAGGTTCACTATCATCATCTGAGCGCAGCTCCGCGGCGACACGAGCCCCGACCGAGGAGAAGTATTCGTTGAACATGTCTGCCCGCTCCGGTTCCATCACAGAAGAAGCTTCCCCGCCCGTTGCACTCGCCCGGACAGCAAACTGCTTAAGCCGCCGCCAGAAGCCACGGTGATCCTGGTGAGCAAGCTGGTCGCAGAGGAAGTCCTTACGTGCGCCTGCGAGCTTGCTTTTAACTTCATTCCGGAGCCGGCGGTAGATGGCGTGGTCGTCTTCAGATCCGTACTGAAGCCAGGCCTCGTGTGCCGCGTCCCGCTCAGCCATCAGCGCCCGGAGCTGTGCGTTGTCTCGGAGCCGATTAAGACGTGTAACTGGTTTATTTTCTCAATTGTTGATCTCATTTTTAATGATATATAGGCAACACTACCTACCTCGTTAACGTCATCACACGATACATAGCCGGTAGAAGACGGTCGAACAGATAGTATACCAGGGCCCTGCAGAGCGTGATGTCACTGATACTGAGGCTACAGGTGCACTACATACGACCGAATTGGCCAAATATAGTACACTCATAGTCTATGTATCAGTGACGTCATCCTCTGCCTAACACTATGTTCTAGTAACTTTTAATAGTACCACACCCCTTGTCGTGTTTTTCACCAGCGAGCTTATTTTAACTCATATTTTTGCATTTAATATTTAAAAGCTGCATTCAGTGCTTAACCAGTTTCCATTCTTCATGGAAAACTACTCCCCATTTTGCTGTATGAAGGCGTAGAAAGTTATAGCTTCTCGGGTGTCGAAACATTTCACGCTTAGATAGCTGCATCCAGTCTTCTGTGGCTTAGGCTGGGAACCATTACATGAAGACTATTTTAATAACGACGATAAGGGTAAAGTAAGGTAGGACAGACGTCAGGCGGCCTCTTTTATCTATTTTCAACGTTGAACGCTGCATTGTTTGACACACGTATACTTATTTCCTGTGTGGGCTTGTCGCACATTTGGGTTATTGTTATACTTATATTTGCTATTGTCATTGATGGCTACCGAAGTAACCTTCCAGCATTTTTATTAGGTTCCAATGCGAAAAATAAGTGACACACCCATGCATGTGGCATGATCAGTCTCTGCATGGAGCAAAACAAACCATGGCAGTGCTATTCTTGAAAGGAAATCATAGCATAAATGGTGACTAAGCATAAAACCAATATCAAAATAATAACATTATTTTGTGCTTTCCTCATATGTTTTGCTTGTAATGATAGCAATTATTCCTCTTGGATCCAGTAACACTATGATACACGTGTATTCACACTAGTCAAACATTAAACACAATTTTCTTATGCATCGCCTCGTTATGTCGCTGGGTGATTGGTAGCGTTACGACATGTAGCTAACAATGTCAACACCCGTCGATGGCATTATTATTTTGGAATACATACACATTGATACACCCGTTTCACAGGAGGCCACAAAATTGCAAGCCCAGTTTCCTTCATAAGGGATAGATAAAAAGCGCAAATTCGGTAATGGGAACCGTTTCTGTCCATGCAATTGCAAAGCCAAGTGAACTTGCGGTAATCTACGAGACTGAGAAGGATACCAATGTATCTTACGTTTCTGAGTGTAAGTTGGAGCAGCAGGAGTGTAAAGTCGGAGTACTGAACTGAGAACAGTCCTTATAGACTGTCATTGTATTGGAACTTATAGTCCTAAACACTCTAAGTCACAGTCATCACTTCTTAAGAAATGAACACAGAGAAGCGTTTATTTTATGATGTAGTTATGAATCCAAGAAAACGCCGAGACATCAGGTTCATCTATGATCTGTAGGATGACCGTGCAGTGCACTTTCCCACGTCTCGAGGCAATGCCCTGGCTCTGTGGCGCGATCGCGTGCACAAGGAGTGGCCACCGACGACCTTGTCGAGCCTCGCCCACATTCACTCACAAATACTCCCCAGAGTCCCCCACCAGTCGATACCTACCGCTCCCCATCCAAGGCCGAGTGAATCACCCATGGCTGTGGAATGCATAGATATCCACCGTCCGTACTGTAACATCGTAGGTGAACTGCGCGAGACTGCTGCATGCTGGTGCGCCCCGAAGGCCTTCGACGAAGCATCGCATCAGCCTGGTTCTTTCTACCTTTTGTGGCATGTCTACACGCGTGGTTGGGAGCACTCAAGGTTTTCGAGGTCCTTTTTGAGTCCGAATGTTCACTGCCGAGCACGCGAAGTGATGCATCATCTTTTCCATGTGGTCAGTGACTGTCAACATGGCCTTGTTATGTTATTTTTGCATACGCGATATAGAGCGGAAAAGATGCAATCGATGGCGTATCGCAGTCGACGCCTATATGCACGAGAACACTTTGGAGCATGTGGTATAACAGCCATGAAAACTCCCACGAGGCTTTCACCCTTTGGATTGTTGCGGCACTTAACTGTCCACGATGCGAAGCCCTTCCGACTTAAGATTCTGTTACTTCGACGAAACAGAAGCACGGATCATGTAACAACAATTAGTTTGGGCTTATGCCATCGGCAGGTTCAATTTCGTGCACCTCACTCGTCACTCTTCAGTGTATCTATATGGTTGGGGTATTGGTTGCAGAAATCATCAGTGTTTAAAGTTTACATATAGTGAACTTTGAGTTACAGCACACTGTTCTTTGAACACACTGTTCTTTGAGTTTCTTTGAAATTCTGGGGATTACAAGGGTTTCAGTCCTGAAAAATGCATTCTTTTGCAGTTGTTTTAGTCTTAAACACGTATATGGTGTAATGCAAAGACTCATGCGCATTTACCCCATTACTTTAACATTTATCAGCTTTACAACGTTGTCGTTTTCTAAGTTTGTATCAAATAACAAAGTACTTGACCAGCACTTCATATCATGTACGCAGGTGAGAAAAAATATCCGTGACGAACTAACTATCGAAATCGCTCAAATCGAACAACCAAACAAGCATTTTCATAGATTTACACCAATATTGTATGTGTTGTGATTATTTTAACTTGACGATCAATGTTCAATAATTTGGTGGTGTATCATTCATTCAAGAATGAAAATATAAATTTTATAGAACTAAAACTGGGTATAATTGCTACAGCCGTTTGAACCAAACAAGCTCATTTATATCTGATATTGCTTATTTCACCAGAAATATGCAACGAGAGAGGTGCATCTGACTGATAGCCGACTGGTGAAGAAATGTCTGTCTCTGTCTCAAGAATTACTGCAGAAAATACGTGGTGTCGTCACTGTCAACTTCGAAGTGTCGAAGTGTGCAGAGAAGGCAAGTTCCAAAAAACTATATTTACCGTAGACCTTCTAACACGTTTCACAGCACGTTTAAGTGTCTAGCTTAATTATTTTGGGAACACAGTATAATCCGTTTTAATTTCAGAAACCGTTAAATCTCGATGTTTCTTTTTGGCGGGCGGGGGGCATGGCACCTGCCCTTCTGGATCCGACTGTGATTCCATATATGATCACCGCTCCCAGAAGTGAATACATTTTAAGTCATGAAATACGCTCAAGGACGCTGGCCTCCTCTTCGAATGTTCCCTCCTTGTCTAATTGGATGCTACTTTCCTGATACCGATATTTTATGTCATTATTTTTCCCGCACACTGGTCGACATTTCCCTCTGGCCACGTGCAGGTTTCCATATATCCACGATGCAGAGTTGTGATAAAAGGAAACGCGTAACACTCGCACGGAATACTCCACTACGCTGACCCCACCTTTCTGTAGTGCAATTCCTCTATCGTCATCAAGTTAGGGCGAACCCTGACGTAACAATACTCCCCTGTTTTCTGCGGGCTGACGTTAAAAAATAAGGTCCTTGACTCCTTTCTCATAGCCACAAGGTAACCAAGGACGCACAGAAAGAAAATGTTGTTATATTGCTTTGCTTTGAGGCATTCGTAACCCCAAAAAGAGTGTCATTCAAATCATTTTCGCTGTATGTTAATAGTGTTACGAACACATATGTAGAATTTTTTTTTCTTCAAATTGCTCAACCAAAATATAATTAGCAATGCATATACTACATGGCGTGCCTAGTGGCTACATTCAGGAATTCGTTTTCATATTATTTTATTCATGAACCCGAAAGAAAATAAAAGAAATGTCTACAAGAACATATTCTAATAATTTACCAGTAGACATGTGTTTTTGCCACCACCCATTAACAAGTGACCATAAGTATCCCGGCCAACGATCATAACACTTGAAAAAACACCTGAAATATAACATTACATTGAATAAAAAAAACGACCAGTAGCCTTTCTCATAAAAATATTTTTACAACATTTGTAGGTTGTAGATTGTAAATTAGATTTTTGAACTGGATTTTAAGGAGTGATACGCTTGTCCCATAGTCAGTGTACGGTGTGCGATCGACTGCGCGGGCCGGTCGTGGTCGGCGCACACCGTACACTGCTTATAAGACACGCGCATCACTCATTAAAATACAGTTGAAACATCGACTTTACAACATACAGCTAACAACTGTTGTACAAATCGCTTTATGAGAAAGGCTGCAGATGTGATTTATTTTTGCGCAAAGATACCGAACAAAGTTAAAAAATGTCACTTCGATTTCGCTCATTTTTTAAAGGGCAATGTCTATTACCACTGTCCATTAGGTGCCAAATTGTGCACAATCAGTTTTTCTATCGGAGAGTATAAGCTATTAACTACGAAATGCTAAATAAATGCAAACTTTGGTATGCGCCATTAAGGCGTTTTTACAACTCATCAGCACACAGTGTGCTGGATGCCAATACGCATAGTATTTATACAGCATTAGTAAGCTGAAAGTACGTTCATAACACCTGCCAAATAGCATAAGCCGTGTCAGCAGATATCTTTGGTAAATTTTGGCCAATAATTTGGTATATTTTGTGATGGAAGTAACGGTAAGTGACCAAAAGATGACCTAGTATTGACCAACTGCCAACAGATGGCTGCGCGAGGCGCTGCGCCGATTCATGACTTTATATAAAATAATATATGTATATTAGCAATCGAAATACACGCAGGAGATTTTAAACATTCGTTGCGGGTGTGAAACATCGTAATAACGAGAGATTTAATATGTTTAATGTTGATGAAATAAAATAACCGATGCACTTCATGGTTGAAAACGTCGTCGTTATTCACCCTAAGCTTTACCTTTACCCCACCAACAAGCTTTGAAGCAGATGCAGATAAAGACATATAACTATTTTAAAATTATATTAGTTATATGATAAAATATAAATAGCGAGACATTTTTGATTGGCGTTTTTCATTTTTCATTTCATTGGCTTTTTATATATTAATAATAACGGCATATTTTACGAGATATTTAATAACAAGATACTTTTCACATAGTCTACGCATCATTAACGAAAGTTCTCGTCTCATCCAGTCAGCACTGTGCGGCAGCTGACAGTGTACAAGTATACAGTGCTATGGTCGGCACGCTTCACAATGACGCAGTCACAGTGATGCAGTGTTATTCAACTATTGAAATCGACAGTGGTTTGGCGAGGAGCACGTGGGCACGTGATGTTGCGGTCGGCCAGTGCAGTGGTGGTCAGGTTTTTGTGCGGGGATGAGTGACGTAAAGTTTCAGTGAGCGGTGTAAAAGCCTGTCTGCCAGCTGGTCGTCCCCCCTCCATATCTGGGGCGGGGCTATCTTGAGTTTCCCCGTGACATTGTTTTGACTGGCGAGGGTCGAGGGATTACACGTCGAGAACAATGAGTTACAGTCTGAGCTGCTATGGGTGAATGATGACCGATATGGGTGCATGCACATTAGGGCGGTTCATAGAACACGAAGTTTTGAAATACATAGGTGGGCTGATTTCTCCACTATTTCAGGTTTTTCCAGCCCATTGGCACTCGATTTACAAAATAAAAAATAGGGGTCACGCATCGAACTTCAAATTTTAATTTTGGTGGAAAAGTAGCAAAAATCGACCAATTTTCTCCTTAACTTAAGACACTTTTCTGATAGACTTCTCCCATTATTTTTGGTTTGTGAGTACCTACGTTGTGATCAATATTTTCGAAATCTAGAAACAAAATATATGAGTCGCGCATCGAGCTTGAGGTTTCAATTTTGAATAAAAATAGCACGAAATTGACCGGTATCCTTCCGACTTTTGACCATTTCCTGGTATCGTACAAATATAAAACCATCGCATACAGTGGCTATATAACCTCCTTTTGATGCATAGATGGATTGCCAATAGGTGTCCACTAACTGGTCTTCCATGTCGGTGAAGTCTTCACATAACAGTGTCCACTGCTTTCTGAAGCAAAAGAGGTCCTGGTAGAGTTGTTGACTGAAGCGTTCCCAGCAATCGGACATACAAGCCAAGCCGGCACGTACAGCAGAGTCACCAAGGACGTCCATCTGCCGCAGTTTCCTGCAGTGATCCTCGCTGCTAGTGACCGAACATTCACAGCTTGATAATGTATCGATGATCTCAAACGCAAAGCAGGCGTATGAATGGCTCAACGTTTCATTAAAATGCGAATGTTATATAGAATGTGGAATGCAGGCATCGGGTCTGAAGTACAGTCTCCACTCAAAATTATATACACAATTCGTTTTATAATGAAACTTTGAGTCATTCAAGCGCATACCATTTAGTTGAGATAATCTACTTTATCAAGCTCTGAATGTTCGGTCACCGCTGCACCTGGGCGGGAACGTCTACAGGAAACTACGGCAGCTCGCCGTCCTAAGTGACCCTGTGTACTTGGTTGGTATTTCCGATTGCTGGGAACGCTCCAGTCAACGACCCAAACAGTACTCTTTTCGCTTCAGAAAGCAGTGGACACTGCGAAGTCGCCGAAGCGGCGCTGACTTGTCTACATCAACATGCCTGATACCTCAGGCTACAGACGGATATCCACTCTATATAGGGCCTTGATAGCATCGCCCTCTGCAGCGAGAAGGAGATGGCAGTGAAACTAAGCTCACTCGAAGTGACTTCTCCAGCAACAACATAATCGTCCTCAAATCTACAAGTACACAGTCACCAGACCTCTTCGATGAGCGCTCTTGGTACAGCTTTACTGAGGGGAATATATGCGAACTGAATTTATGCCCTTGACTTTAATAAAATAACACTCATGGTTAAATAGAAGCAATCCAGCAGCAGTATGTAGAAATTAGAGCCCTTCATGGGACATGTTTTCAGCTCCCATTCCATTCCATCCCATTCAGCCAGATCTCCGTTTCGTTCCATATCCATTTTTAAATGGGCTCCCATTTCCATCCCATTTCCACAAAATTCAGAATATTTAACTGTTTTTAGTGATACAAAATGATATGATCAGTCTCATTCCAATCCAAATCCGTTCCATTTCCATGAATTCCCAAAAGTTTCTCCCATTTCCATCACATTTTCATTCCATGGGAATTCCCATGGGAATTTCTATTCCATGAAGGGCTCTAGTAAAAATGTCTTTAATCGTGTAACGCAGGAAGTCAGCCACACTTACGACACTGCGTCAATGCCCATGGTAAGCGAATCAGCAACAGTTAACGTTTCATTGGTATACGTGGAATAAGATCAGCGCTCATCAACGCAGACTATACTAATGCTCAGGGCTGCGAAGTCGGAGTCGCAGCCGGTCGGAGTCGGTAGTTTTGGCCGTAGTCGGAGCCTCACGTTCGTATCTTCACTTTATGCTATCAAGATTTATTGACAGATACTTGCTGGTTAGATCTTACTGATCTTATTTACTGGTTAGACTTCACTGAACATTGTGGGTTACTGAGCTATAATAACGGTTGGGCAAAAAAAACGCGCCAAGTTACGAGGCTTACAAATTGTTTTTCTAAGATACATGGAAATATGAAACTTAGTATACATATCAAATTATTAATTTTGCCTTTAACAAAACAGTTTGTGTGTCAATCCAACGAAACGTTAATAAAATATGTAGTATTTTGCAAACGCCTTAAATTAACCCTTTTTTAGATGAATTTCAAAATTGAACGTGCACTCGTCTCAAGGAATCGTATCCAAAAGCAGTTTTGCTTCAACCAAAGGAATGAAGAGTTCGTACTCCATCACGAAGCAAAAAGACAATGATTCTTGTAGATACTTCTAACAGCTTTGTGTTTAATATGAGTCACAATTTAACAGATCACACCATGAAATCGCTTCCAGAAGGGCTGGTGCGGCGCGCAAAGCGCGAATGCCAAAGAGTTCCCCAGTCTTTGAAAGAAGCGATCTGCGATTAGCAAGCCTATTCAGTATTCAGAAGAAGGCAGGAACATTTGAACAAAAGAATGGAAGTGATCGGTCTCGCACAGCAGCAAATGAGAGGAGCCAGTATGCTCGCGCTCGCGTGATTTTAATTCTTTGGATTACTCCGTGTGAAGCGCCTTCTCGGAAAAGTTCTACGACAGGCGGTGGAAAGTTCACCTGAACTGCGGAGCTGCACGAAGCCATCAGTGATATGTGGAAGGAAGCATCAATGTAGATGATCCAAGCCAATATCGGACATCGACAGCCGTGTTCATTGACCGCTACCCAAGCTGAAGGTGTTCCGATCATTATCATATACCTCATATCCTTACTAACGTAGAGGAGTTGAATGTGCAACAATTCGTTATTTGGTGTCCACCGGTCGGAAGTTCTTTTTTGCAAAGCATGCTTTTCAAAACCATGCCGAAATTTTGCCGCCACTAACCACTCGGGACCTAACGGCTTGATGAAATAATTTGCCAGTAAAACGCCGTAGTTGGCTATGAACGAGCGAGCGCAAAGGAAATGTATGATGAATTTGAACACGATTTGGTAAGTATTTTGTTGCGATACAAAAAGAGTGCGCATGTGCAGTGGTACACCACTACTGACTTTTGGGAAAGCATCGGCTGAAAGGTCCCTATCGACAAACCAAATTATAATAAAATCGGCTCAGCTGTCCCTGAGATAAATAATAGGGGTGTGCACGTCAACACGTGCAGTCACCCCACCCCTGAGTTGTAAAAGGACGCTCCCAAGTTGTCCCTAACCACATACCGAATTTGAGCACAATCGGTCAGGCTGTTGTAGTTTTTTATAGAAACTATTTTTGAACACTTATCACACGGCACGTGCCACGCGCAGTTAGTCACCCACATGGGTCGTCACTGGTCTCGAACAGGGTAGGATGGGGATGCTCAGCAAAGAAGACGGCTTGTCAATCGGAAGTGAGGCTGCTAAGAAACGGGCATGTTTTGCTACGCTATTTGTGTTAGGTTGGGCCGGGTTGGGCCCTCGTAATCAGATTTTTCCAATACCCACGAAAGAACGAGCGAGCGCGAAGTGCTCGCTCGTAATAAATCACGGAACGACGAGTGAACGCGAAGCGCTCACTCATAATAAAGTCGAAACAAAATTAAACGTCGTAGTGGAGGATTCACAGGGGTGAAAAGACAACATTGCAAAGTGACCACAGACATACATACAGACAAACAAACGAACAGATGCACTATATACCGGGTGTTTCATAAATATGTATCCACTCGTAAGCTTGCAATAGCTCTGATAGTTTTGGTCGTAAATTTTCAACTTTACCAGCATTACAAAGCTGATGAAATTCAACATCACATACGTTTTAGCTCCATCTCCATCAGATATATATTCACTTAGCACGTGCCACGCGCAATTAGTCACCCACACACCGAATTGCGACAAAAACATAACTTTATTTCCGCCAATGACTACATCTTTCACAGAACTGAGATCACGCTGGAGCACTAAACACGTGGTCCTTCTAACAGGGGCGGTTCTCCCATATAGGCAAGGTAGGCAAAGCCTACCCAATTCGGTTGCCGTCTCTCCATACCGATTTGCA
>JARBER010129367.1:0-11046 GCA_030265075.1 Balanus glandula
AACATTGCCATTTTTCCTGTTTTATGACTATGCTCCAGACAATTCCATATATCTCAAAAACTATACTAGCTGGAAAGTGGAAACAAACGAAAAAAAGCAATAGCTTAAGATTGAAATTTTAAATTTTAAATTATTGAAATTAGCGATCTGCAGCGTTCGCTCAGAATTGACCTCAGGTCAATATTTTAGGCTCCAGAGGTCATAAATGCCAAAAGTGCAGTTTTTGGGGTAAATCAGCTAATCACTTATAACCTTTTCTCTAAAAAAATAGAGAAATATTGTTTACGCCATCGTGTTTGTCTCGTCAAAACGCTTCGAATGGTATATATGTTGATCTCGCCAGGTCGACTTAAAAATTTGACCTCAGGTCAAGGTTAAGTGGTGACATAAATATGTCATGTTGCATGTTGAGAGACGCGTCTCGACGAGACAAACACATTTGCGTCGGTTTCACTTCTCTACCTTGAATATATCGCGAGTTATTGTCAAATAAGTGATGGTGACCTCTGATCACCTCTGAAAATGCGTTTAGGGAGTTTTGATACCAGATAAAGAAAAACAAATGACACCATCGTAATTCTGAGATAAATCTGGTCTAGAATCAAACCTTTTTAATAAAAATTTGTCATTTTTGAAATTTGACTATGTGACCTGAAACCTTGACTTGAAAGTGACCTAAGCCTAACTCAAATGCATTTTTATTGTCAATTGATGTTCATAAGTGAATTTTACGTGTAAGTGTACCTACAATGACATATGAAACGTGCTTTGTATGACTTTTCGGAAACAAAATGTGATATTGACCTTTTGTGGCATGATCTTGACCTTGACCTCTGCCAATAATCTCGCTTTTTTACCATTCATGATGCTGCTGATATCATTCAGAACACTTAGTGTAATTATGGTCGCAATCAAAGTCTTTGAATGGAAAGCATAGGCGATAAGCGCCAATGTCTCAATTTTGATCTTTGACCTGACCTTGCCCCGACATGTGACCTCAACTTAACAAAATAAAGTATGTTTTAGATACGTCTCGTCAAGACCTTTCGACTGCCGCATTGCACGTCTCGCTGCGACGCTTCGTTCCGGAGATAGCGGGGGGGGGGACACTTTTTGCCCTCCCCGGTCAATGGTGTTCTGCTGAGACCCCGATCAAGAGCGGGTTAAGTTGTGGGGGCGAGTCGCCTCCATTGCCCCCACGGTTCCAATGTCCCGGGGAACTGTCTGCCCACTGCCAAGTCTCCATAAGTTTACTAACGGAAATTCCTTCAGTACCGACACTAAACATGCTATCCCGCCGAACACCAGTGTGCGACGGAACAGCCTACCTTCCAGGCCGGCCGCAAGTGACGATTGCGAAGATGGGGGGGGGGGGGGCTAAAAAACTCCTCCCACCTCGGTGAGTCGTGTTACATAAATTATCCTGGTGACTACCAGGTCAAGGGTAGTGCTCCTAGTAGCGAAACCCTGGCGCCCAACGGGTATTTTTGATCGAGTGGTTTTGGCGCATTTGGAATACCTACCTCAGCAACTGGATTTAATAATTAATATGGAGGGCTGAAGTAATGACTAAATTCAGAAAAATATGCTCCTTAGATCATAGTCAACAACTGAACATGGGCGATTTGATGATTACGGTCAACGGGAACTTCCGGTCGCAACTCACGAGCCAGGATGAATGCGTTGCGCCGCGCTGGGCCGGCGACATAGGCCGAGCGGGAGCAACGCTAAACATTGACGTACGATCTCAAGACTCAAACTACGACTCGAGTGAAACTCCGGACGTTGCATGAAAGTGAGAGTAATCGAGGACCTACTCAGCACACGTTACCGGGCCGCCAGAGCAAAGCATGTCGCCTTCAAAGACGACGTGGTGCGGCATGCTTGACGTTCACACTCATACGCCGTAACACTTTCTATTGACCGCGGCTTATCGCCGCCGTTTCTCGGCTGCGTCTGGTGGTGAAGCCCGGAGCGGTGGTCCCAGGACGCACACAAACCGAGGAATGTGTCCTGCCGATGGCGTAATACTTAGCTGGACGGCGGAGCCGCCCGGCCGGAAGTCGCCGAGCCGGCGAGTTCCGGTGTCGGCATGTTAGCTCTCCGGTCCGGACCTTCACGCATGAGGTGCAGATGTGGAACGGAAACGGATTTCGGCTGGGATTGAGGTTCTAGTCGGGTAGGTGCAGGTTTTAAAGGTTTATTTCTTTTCAATATACTTCTAAGCAAGATACGTTATGTGTGTAAGTCGGGTAAGACGGAAACCGATTTCGGCTGGGATTGAGATTCTAGTCGGGTAGATGCAGGCTGGGTTTAGAAGTTGCCGTCTTTTCAATATATTTCAAAGTCATGTGTGTAAGTCAATCAAACATTTAATATTGATGAGCCTTACGGGATTGAAGGCGGCTGATTTGGTTAAATCGTCACCAGTTGATATGTTTTGAGTGAATTTAGTTTGCCCTAATTGTCAACCTACCAGCTAATTTATTAATTTAGAAAGGGTACTGATCCACTATGCATGGCTCAAATTAGCGGCGACAGTGATAAAAAAGTGGAGATGGAATTTTAAAGACAGTGTAGGTCAAGGCGCACAAGTATCGATAATGGCCTAAACCCGTATTTGCCTGAAACCCGGTAGGGATTTGAACCCCGATCGTTGGCCTGTGAGACAGTGACCATGACTGTCCGCCAGGCGCCAGATCCCTCCAAGACCCATTTCCCAAATCCCTCCCACCGGGCAGCTCGACTCTAGGCGAAACCCAACAAAATATGCCAGTCATAATGTATTTATAAACCCCAACACCAGTGTAACAAAATAGTATATTTTTAGCGTGCTTACTTCAAGCTGCTTGCAAATTACCGCAGAGTACATATTTATAAAAAGCTTTGCGTACACACACGCTACTCCAGATCTTTAGAACACATCCAAACAGCCATCTGCAAGAGATATATAGTCTATTCTGTCGATCTATCTACCACTACGACGAAGGCGTCGCGTCGCCATCCCGTTCTTCGTCAATGCCCCAAAAAACACTACCACTACAGATGTCGCCGTCATCGCCACTCCACCAGTATAGGTGTCGCCTCAATCGCCGCCATCCACTAGGCGCGGCCGAGGACGGTGGCCAGCAGCGCCATGCGGACATACATGCCGTACTCTGCCTGGCGGAAGTAGGCGGCGCGCGGGTCGGCGTCCAGCTCGGGGCTGACCTCGTCCACCCTCGGCAGCGGGTGCATGACGATGGTGCGCGGCCCGGCCAGCGTCATCAGGTGCGGCGTCAGCACCAGCTGGCCCGCACAGCGCTCGTACTCGGCCGGGTCGGCGAAGCGCTCCCGCTGCACGCGCGTCATGTAGACCACGTCCGAGTCGGGCAGCGCCTCCTCCAGCGAGGCGCAGCGGGTCTGCCGCACGCCGTGCGACGACACGTAGTCTACCACCTGCGGCGGGGCGGGAAAACAAGCGTCGGTACGCGGTAGTCGGTACGGGTGGCGACACAATGAACTGCAATGTGTATTGCTCAATTGCTGCATTAGACAGAGTTAGCCTCATTACATTACGTATGTCAAAGAAACAGTAATGCAGATGCATTACTGTTTCTGATGCATGATGCATGACAATTCAGATGCATAACAATAGTCCAAACATCAACTATGCGAGGAGCTGCATCGACAGGGAAAGACAAAACAATCGCAGCCATCACGTCGCCTCACCATCGCCCCACCTCTGACCGTCCGACTCCACCCCGAGCTCTACCGGACGTCCCCCGCGTCTGACCGCCGTGCTCTACCGGACGTCCCCGCGTCCGACCGCCGTGCTCTACCGGACGTCCCCCGCGTCCGACCGCCGTGCTCTACCGGACGTCCCCCGCGTCCGACCGCCGTGCTCTACCGGACGTCCCCGCGTCTGACCGCCGTGCTCTACCGGACGTCCCCGCGTCCGACCGCCGTGCTCACCTGCTGGGGCATCTCCAGGCCGGGCGGGCAGACGTACTGCAGGTTCACCTTGTACAGGGTCAGCAGGCGGGCCAGTGAGTGGACCGTGCGGCCGTTCTTCAGGTCACCCACCTGTCGTACAGCCGCATCAGTCGGTCCCGTTAGACACGCATTTATTATCACGGTGTCTGACTCCACACAGGCGAGGATCGAAATATGACGTGTGTTTGTTGCAGACGATTCACGTTTGTGCCGAGCTGGTTGGATATTCGAGTTACACACGAGCATATTGATCAGAAGGCATCTGTATGAACTATGAGCCTATCTTAGAGAGTGATATCATACAATGAGTCTATTCTTCAAGGTAGAAGCGTCAGATAAGGTCTGTGTGCATGGGCTACCACTATAAGCCCTCAACGCCTAGACACAGCCTTTCCTTTGAACACTATCACGAATTTTTAGCTTCTGTCGCGGTAATCCGTTTTCTCCGGAGCACAGATTACCGCTGCACGAAACAGATTCCCCTCGCCATACCCGGCCCTAAACAGCTGCAAACTGCCACAGCTGACTTCTATGGAGACATTACTTTATAACGGCACCATAAACCGTGAAACTCGGGGAACATCTCTTTCAGCGAATCATGACGCCACCAGACCAACATCACACCATCGGCTCAGATCGAAAAATACCGGTGGAACACCGGAGTCGGGCTTATTCTTTTCAGAACCGGCATTCGCTGCGATTTGGCTGATGATAATGTCGAGTGCAGGCTTAGACCACACCCGGTGGCATTTGGGGGTCGACACTTAGCTTCTGTTCAACGAGTGGCAAGGCCACCCGAGTGTCGGCGTGATAGCGATATGATCCCGATTATCGTATCTTAATACACCTAGTTACAGATTAGGCTGTCAGGATTACGGATCATGTCAGTCAATCACATCCGCTAGGGCGATCAACAGGATAATGCACCCGAATATTTTGAAGTGTGCTTGGACAAAGGGCTCCGTCATCTAAAACAGTCAATAGATATATATGCTATCAATGTTATCAAGTATCAATTATGTTATCAATATGGCAATATCGATAACACAGTTTACACAACCCAAAAAGCACTAATAACTGGAACATAATCCATCACACTTCGATAATCAGCCAATGTCTGTACCATGATGAGCGGAGATGCAATTTTAACGGAAACCATAACCGCTACCACCGCCAGTGTCGTTCCCAATACGCGCGCGTCGCTCGTTACCATGGTGATGGTGAGTCCGTTGACGGTGCCGATCTCCTCTCGGATGGTGAACACGTCGAGCAGCGCCTGCGTCGGGTGCTCGCCCGTGCCGCTGCCGGCATTGATGACGGGTCGCGGGCTGACCTCGGCTGCCCGGCCCGCCGCCGTCGGCGACGGGTGACGTAACACGATGACGTCACTGTACCCGGCCAGCGTGCGGACGGAGTCTGCGCGCACAGAGACGTGGTGACGTGGTGTCATCCCACCCTTGACCGCACTCCCGGCGTGCCCCGGAAGTTTGTCTGAACTGTAGGTCGTAGGATATCAGGAGACACTGCTTGGACAATGGACAGGGGACATGCGGCATACTCATACCGGAATCTGAAGTTTTTAGACCAATTCAAACTGCAGTAGACGTCGAGCTAATGCTGATGAAACTGCAAACCCATCGCACAATAACGACCACAACGCTAAACCGACAAGCATAGACAAACAGCAGGAAGTATGTACCACGGCGTCCACTGACCCTCGAGTGTCTCTCCCTTCTTGACGGAGGAGGTGGACTCGTTGAAGTGCAGGACGCGGCCGCCCAGCCGCTGCATGGCGCTGTCGAAGCTGCAGGACGTCCGGGTGGAGGCCTCGTAGAACATGAGGGCCATCACCTTACCCTGCAGGGCGACGACGACGTTAGTTGCACGTCAGTAGTACATAGGCAGTCATAAGGAAGATGGGAGAGCCACAGCATAAATATTCGAAACGATCAGTTGTACATAATATGGCCAGAACAGGAATAAACCCGAAGGCCGAAACTGACATGCCAGCATACGAGTAAAGCTGGGTACAAAATGACTCACGGAATTTCTCTGAATAAGAGCGCCGCCGAACCATAACGTAACGGCCAGCAGATCGTACGCAGAAAGTTAAGCAATACAACCGGAAAATACCTAGCCATAAGCGCTACAAAGTCACGCATGTCTCAATCCACCAGATTCCTTTATAAGCTCCCCCCTCATCATCCTCACTCCCCATCTTCAGTTTCCCCACCTTCAGCACGTAGTCGAGCGGCCTCTCCTTGGCCACACTGGTGCGGTACGTCTGCGCCAGGTAGAAGATGCGGTACAGAGCCTCGCGGCTGAAGCTGTCGGCCGTCAGCACGTGACCCAGCTGAGCCGCTGACGGCGTGTGTCCAGACGGCGGCGGCCGCGGCGATGGAGCGCGCTGCCGGGAGCCGCCCCCCGCCCCCGCCCCCGCCACCGGACGGTGACGGCCGGGCGGGGTGGACGCTAGGGCGGGCCGCTCCAGCGCGTGGATACCCAGACTCTCAGCCACTACCGGATGACGGTGGTGTGAGGCGAGCATCGAGGACAGAGGGGATAGGGCGGTGCTGCAACCGCGACACAGGGACTCACGAGGGTGAGGTCGTCATCGCTGTAGATCCACTGTTACTGTTAGAATGTATATTGACACCTGAGTTCATTTAATACGTATTGAACAACCATTCATCGATGAGCACAATCTGACGTCTGGTCAAGCCGTTTTACCGCTGAGCCTCCTCAAAGGATCTTTCATCAACTTATTTCTTCCCATCTCCCACTCAAACCCCACCCACCAACTCTTCACACCCGACGCCTACCTGCGGTCAGCCGCTCGTCTGTCCGGCCGGCGGCGGCGGCGGCGGCGGCGGCGGCGGGGGCGGGGGCGGGGGCGGCCGGGTGGCGGTCTCGCTCCTCCGTCCAGGGGGCCGCCATCTCCGGCTGGACAGGCGGCGGCGGCGGCAGCAGCGGCTGCAGCTCTCTGACATCGCGGCCGGAGCCGGGCGCGGCCAGCACGCGGCCGTCCACCATCACCACCTCACCGCGCAGCACCACGCGCTTCACCACACCGGCCACCTCGCGGCCCGAGAACGGAGTCCACGCCGCCTTGCTGTGGGAGAGGGGGGGAGACGTGACATAGTCACAGACGCAATTAAAACTTACTACACCAAAACTATCGTCGCAGGTGCAAAGTCGGCTGTGACTAAGTTCTATGAGCTGAGTGTTGGCCCTTGTTCCGTGCTTCTTCTCGGTTAGACACCAGAACCTAAGTCATTCTATTCAAGGCAAGAAACTCGCCAGACTGACTCTGTCGGCAGCACAGGATAGTCGGACCACACAATAACCAAGCCTCAGAGTGGCCAGGCTTCAGGGTAACCAGGCATCAGGGTAACCAGGCTTCAGGATAACCAGGCCTCATGGTAACCATGCTTCAGGGTGGCCAGGTATCAGGGTGGCCAGGTATCAGGGTAACCAGGCCTCGGGGTAACCAGGCCTCAGGGTAACCAGGCTTCAGGGTAACCAGGCCTCAGGGTAACCATGCTTCAGGGTGACCAGGTATCAGGGTAACCAGGCCTCAGGGTAACCAGGCCTCAGGGTAACCAGGCCTCAGAGTAACCAGGCTTCGGGGTAACCAGGCCTCAGGTTGACCTCCGACTTACCTGTGCGCGGGAGCCTCTGGGATGGTGTGCGTCTCGTCCATGTCCACCTCTATGTAGGTATCGGCCTGTTCGGGCAGGTGGAAGATGCGGCGCGGGTTGTGGTGCAGCTTCTCCTCGAGGTCCTGTCGGAAACAGAGACCCGGGATGAGATGAGTCAACAGGAAGGACCAGCCGGGGACCAGATATGAGATGGTTCAGCAGGGAAGATCAGCCGGAGACCTGGGATGAGATGGTTCAACAGGGAAGATCAGCCGAAGAACCGAGATGGGATGGGTCACCTGGGAAGAATGTGATGTAGATCAAAGACACGTAACGTCCCATCTAAGAAACATTGAAAGGACCCGCGTACCTACCGCATACATATAACCAGCGTTGAAATGAAATCACATACAATTAAAGTATCTACACAATAAACATTATGCAATGCAAATGCGCTATTATGTTTGTGATTGTAGATGCATATTGCATACAATATGATTACATCAAATATTTACATTAAAACAAGCCGTAAGTTTAAAGCAGTTATCCGTAATGGGCTGTCATCTTGGCCTAAATCACAGTTAACGACCTAGATGAACTCAGGAGCTGCCAATCAGCCGTGATTCGTCTCGATGGCTCAGCAAACAAAGGCGCCATCAACAGATATCAGTTAGTGACAGATACCTGGCTTCCGTCTGCGTCATAACCACAGCCGTCTCCTAATCCCCGAGCAATCAGCACGCAGTGATGGACAGGTGACCGCACCAAGGATCGGTTGAGATTTTCCCGCGCCCCTATCGCCGTATGGCGCGCCGCCCGCCGCGGGCCGTTCCGACCGCCCCGAGCGTCACCTGAACACCCTCTCAACCCACCGGCTGTGCGAGGCCACACAGCGTGACAGCGCACGTCACGTGCTTTATTGCGTCTCAGACCGAGGGATTAGTCGGGTTCAGCGCGCTCACTGTCGATCACGCCATGAGCTCGTGCTCGGTGATCGCCACAGCCGCGGACAGACTGTCCCGCTGCATAGAAAGGTCTCACAAAACAGCATCCGAAACCAAAAGATCGATTATGGAACAGCTACATATATGATGATGTCTTCGTACCAATCACGTGACTTACAGGGTCAGCCGGCCCTGGTTATACCAGTCACGTGTCACAGTCACGTGACAGTGCCGTGCCGGTTACCCGCAGGGTCAGTCGGCCCTGGTTACGTCCCAGTCACGTGACAGTGCCGTGCCGGTTACCTGCAGGGTCAGTCGGCCCTGGTTACGTCACAGTCACGTGACAGTGCCGTGCCGGTTACCTGCAGGGTCAGTCGGCCCTGGTTACGTCACAGTCACGTGACAGTTACCTGCAGGGTCAGTCGGCCCTGGTTGACGGCGTTCAGCAGCAGCGGCAACATCGTCTCCAGACCGGGGAAGCCCGGCGGCGGCTTCTCAGAGCGCTTCTCCGAGATTGTGTGCGGCGCTGCAGTGCCAGGAAAAACACCCGTTTAAATATCTTAGCACTGCAAAATACGACGAAGAGACTGAGCGGGATTCATGAAAAGTTCCCTGCAATTCGAAGTGTGAAAAGTACCCTTGAACTTTCCTGAAATGATAAGCAGTTTGGCCCACAGCAGTGCATCCGTAATGTACGATGCCGCTTGAATAACAACGTATACTGCGCCGCAATACACTCCGCGAATCTATAGACTGCACCGCAATACACCAAACAGCTCTTTAGACTGTCCCGCAATGCACCAAACATAATTAACTGCGCCATAATTCTTACCAGCTACTACAACAGATGTTTCACTGACTGTACCGTTATATATAACACATAGAATTAAAATAATCAAAACCTGGATAGAATACTCTACACAAAAATGATGCGACGACATTTCATCGGCGACCTCACCGTGATCGGTGGCGAAGCAGTCGATGAAGGCCATGTTGTCCCAGAGCGCCTTCTGGTCCTCCTCCAGCATCAGTGGCGGCTTCACCTGTCCCATGGCGCCCAGCCGACGCAGCTCGGCAGAGGTGAGGAACAGGTGATGTGGCGTCACCTCACACGTCACCGGGAAGCCCTGGTGGCAGAGGTGAGGAACAGGTGATGTGGCGTCACCTCACACGTCACCGGGAAGCCCTGGGGACAGAGGTGAGGAACAGGTGATGTGGCGTCACCTCACATGTCACCGGGAAGCCCTGGTGACAGAGGTGAGGAACAGGTGATGTGGCGTCACCTGACATGTCATCGAGAAGCCCTGGTGACAGAGGTGAGGAACAGGTGATGTGGCGTCACCTGACATGTCACCGGGAAGCCCTGGTGACAGAGGTGAGGAACAGGTGATGTGGCGTCACCTGACATGTCATCGAGAAACCCTGGTGACAGAGGCGAGAATCAGGTGATGCGGCGTCACCTGACATGTCATCGAGAAGCCCTGGTGACAAAGGAGAGAATCAGATGATGCGGCACCACCTCACACGTCACCGGGAAGCCCTGGTGGCAGAGGTGAGAATCAGGTGATGTGACGGCACCTGACATGTCATCGAGAAGCCCTGGTGGCAGAGGTGAGGAACAGGTGATGTGGAGGCACCTCACACGTCACTGGGACAAGAGAGGTGACAGGGCCTGGTGACAGGGCAAAGGGGAGGAACCTGGCACGAGTTTGAAGCCTGAAAGTCGACATTCTTTCGTGATTACATTACTAACATTTGACTCCAGATTACAAATCGCTTAGCATGCAGAATGCATATATGTCTGCTACTCGACACACTATCTAGACCCGACTCTGTGTTTACCTTCTGTTTGGCGGCCTTGATGAGCAGAATCTCGTCTTTGCGCGCCACGTGGCAGATGTGGATTGGTCGGTTGGTCAGGGATGCCACCATCATGGCTGCGGCCATGGTCTGCGCCTCGGCGTGGACGCACAGCGGCAGGTGTCGCTGCCCGGCACACAGACATCGGCACGGTCAGTGGGGGAAGGGGATGGGGGCAGGGGAGGGTGAGAGATGGAATACAACACGGGCGAGGTTGGATGGTCTTGTTAAAAACCGAGTGTGAAACGAAATGCGTGGGCAGCATTGAAGAGCGTGAGCCGCGGTGCAACGTACGGTTATAAACACTTATCTCTCGCAAGTCGGAATCCATTTTTGACTTACTCTGATAGAAATGGTAACTTAGATGATGTGTGAAACACATTCACAGACCAGCGCTAAGACAAATAACCCGTCTGTCACAAAAGAAACAAAACCCGGCTACGTATCATAGCATCCTTGAAAACCTCCTCTTCTCCCACAACACCACCCAGTGGGCCCTCTCCTGACACAGACAGCGGCGACTACCGACCGGCCAGTGCTCCATGTGCTACAGCGGCGACTACCGACCGGCCAGTGCTCCATGTGCTACAGCGGCGACTACCGACCGGCCAGTGCTCCATGTGCTA
>JARBER010129589.1:0-11044 GCA_030265075.1 Balanus glandula
GCAATCAGTCGGCAACATCAGTCAGGCAATCAGTCGGCAACATCAGTCAGGCAATCAGTCGGCAACATCAGCCTGGTAATCAGTCGGCAACATCAGTCAGGCAATCAGTCGGCAACATCAGTCAGGCAATCAGTCGGCAACAGCAGCCTGGTAATCAGTCGGCAGTGGCATCTGGTTGTGTCTGGCTGACCAGGGTTTATGCATATAATTCGATAACAGCTGTCATTTTAACAACCTGACCCCATGAAAGGTCAATCTCATGTAAAATTAGGCTAAACGTCGTAATATATCAATCGAAATAAGAAACAGATGTTTATAAGCATATTTTGTATCAGGAATACAGCAGTGACATTTATTTGTCTATATCTGGCCAAAGAACCCTCCCCAAAAACGATACTTAAAAATGACGGCATGAGTTACAACACCTAGGGAGCTTCCATATGTTAGGCAAATATAAAGCTATCGGTTAAAAATTTGGTTTCAGTATTGTCCATACGTAGTTCCTGCAGTATGTAGTACCTGCATATATTCGTTTTAATCTTACAAAATGGTTTCTGTAAAACTGTTTTTGAAGAAAAAAATGGAGACAAAAGCTAAGTTTTGGAAAGTACGAGATGGCTATCGTAAAGAGAATGTTATTTACGTTTCTTTTAACATTTCTTTTTGTTTACAATTTGCTTCGTTGCAGGCATTTCTACAATTTTAGAACATTTATTGTTTTCCCATAACAAAATGTCATTACATGAGGATTACATGCTGGGGGGGGGGGGGGGGGCCACACCCCCCCCCCCCCCCCCAGCGGCTGCGTGTCGACCTGTTCTGACGTCACTTCAATTTTTGATAACCCATATCATCCAAAATGTATGACTCGATTTTTGCTTTTCATATTTGATTGAAAATGTATTAACCGCTCTATAATTTGATTCTGTTAAACTTCAAATTTGTGTGACAGTTCAAAAAATTGATATTTTGTTTTGTTTGCAATTTCGACATTTATTTGGCAACTCCTAGACCATCGTTATTCGAACTTCTGACCATAACAATGTAACAAGCTATCAATTGACTTTCAAATTTCATATTTTCGACCGTGTAGCACAGTCGGGAGAGCGCTGGACTAGCAATCTGGCCAACCCTGGCAAGGTGGGTTCGATTCGCTTCGGCGCTCGCTATTTGCTCCGGTGGAGAGATAGCCTGCGGCCGGTGGCAGCGGCCGTGTTCAATGTCAGGTGAAGCCAGCGAGCCGGACGGACCGTCCTCTGTCGTTAGGGGACGTTAATCTTTCGACTCCAATTCCGCCGGTGACTGGGTGGTGGAGTCAGGACCTGCACAACAAGCCTAGCTCAGCGTGGGTCACGATCTCGGAAATCCACCCCATCAAAACATTAAAACATGCAGATAAATTATGAAAAAGTATGTATATTAGGCGTCAAAGTTTATGCAATTATTCCTATAAATGAAAAAAGGAATATACATGTCAATGTATTATATAAAAACACCATGTGATGCATTGTTAAAAATGTGACACTCTTCTTATACAAAACCAGATGTATTTTGTTCCTTAAATGAGCGCTGATCAACGAAAGTGCTTATCACATTTCAGTCAAAACATATAACTTGGATGATATTGAACTTTCCAAAGAATCAAACTTGGTAAGCTGTCGTCATCAACTCCAAACAAATTTGTTATAGTGGTATTTCGTGACAACATATGCGGTAGAGTTGAGAAGCGTTAACATTTTGTTTGATTAAACAGTAAGCAAAACACTCGTAGAAACCAAATTCTTTCATTTTTCGTATCCAAGCCTATTGCTTATTGCCTATTTATCTGAAAAGTACGCTTTACATTATTTGAGACCGTAGATCACCAAACGTGGAAGAATTCACGTTTTGAAAAGTAAACAGGCTTTTAGTTTGTATGCTTCTTTATGTTCTTTTCCAACTCTTAGCTGGGAGTGCCGCGACTTGTCTATTTTGTTTTGGTGCTAACGTAAGGTGCTGTGGTCGTTGGGATCGTGGAGGGGCACTCCTGGTTGCCTGATAGTGGGTAACGGACTATTTAGGTAGTTAGAAAAAAACATATACAAACGTATGAATACATTGTTTGAAAATATCTCCATGCATATACCAGTCAGATTGATAGTTATAGAGATATCATTCGAGAATAACAAATAATTATCCAATGTCTCAAAAATAGTGTTACATTTGACATGCATTTGGCATACCCTCCTCATCGGCAGATATTGCATAAACAAAGCCATACACTTTATTCACGTCTGTGTTTGTCACATACCGGTCAGCGAACGAGAGTTGTTGATATATCGTCTGGGCTGAAGACCAAACATGGTCCATGTCCCCCAGTGTTTTTACCTTTGAAAGCGGATGGTGTCCACGGAAAATGCGCAACAGCACTTGAGCGTATTGCAACCTACTGCTCATTACTAACTATCTCACGCACACCATTTTTGTCGATGATCAACGCATCAGAGCATCGTGATAATCGCCAAAACCACGAGGGATCCGGGATACTGGGATGCGCGGGATCCATCATAGGATCTTTGGCTATTTCCATGCTGTTCTGACGCTTTGATCAACGAAAAAAGGTTACATGTGAAGAAGTAGGTGAGGACCCATAACTTGCATCACAAGTTAGTACTGTATTAACCAGACATGTGACAAGATCCAAACAGGATCCAAGATCCAGGATCCTTAGGATCCAAGATCCGGGATCTTGTTGTCTCTGGCGGCTTGACGAGAGCATTCGAATGGAATATTATTTTACGATCGGACAAAAACTACGGATCTTATTGAGCCACCCTTCCTTTGACCATGCAAATGAGGGGCAATGCTATTTTCTAATACTGAGGCTGCAAAAGATGCGGCTATACATCGAATCCAGGAATCTTCATCAAATGAGACAGAACTGTTTTTGAGAACGAATAATTGTTTTGAATTTCAAATAATTTTGAGACGCCAGTCTTTTGACTTTTGAAATTATATTGCAAATGACATTATCAAAATGAAAGCAATTTTATTGATCAAAGTTCTCCACTTAACCCATAACCATTAACCACATTTCGAAGAGAATCCTAATCGACGCTGAAACATAATCTGAACCCATCGCTAACTTCATGGACATTAGGGAGGTGAGGAAATCACAATAAAGGCGCCTCTCCTGGACGTCTGGATACTCACTGGAGGCGCCACTCCGAGTACAGTAGCGTCCCTCCAGTCGTGAGTGCCGGCTGCATCCCTTTTAATCAACTACTATGTCTGCTTTTGACCAGAGTCATTGTAAAAGAAGACAAATTTGGGACCTCGTCATGCCTCGATTTGCAACCCCTTCATAATTATAAAAAGCACCTAATCGCAATTGCACCAGTATTATTTACACATAAAGCAGTGTCCTAGAATTGCTTTTGAACCAGGATGCCGAGTGGGAAATTCAAACTGGAAATCAGCAAAAAGAGTTGAAAATTCAAACTTAAAAAGGTCTTTTCAAGAATGTACACGTCTTGCTCGCAAACAAAACCTGATCCATTCTCTGGCTTTTCACACATTAAAAAGAAAACGAGAGGAAATAACATCAAAAGTGCAAAAGAGTGGAAACTAAGCTTTTAAATTCGGAAAAAGAGTAGAATATTATTCCTTTCAGGGTGTCGCTTTACACCCGAAATTCCCTATTCTAGGACACTGCATAAAGTGAAAAGAAATATGAAAAATATGCTGAGATTATTTCTGAGTTGCACATTAAAAAAATTACGGACTTGCAAAGGTCTCCAAAAAAGTTTCCCCGGCCACGACCAGCCACTCCCGTGGTGGATTCTCATGATCGGCGAATACGGCGATGATCGAGATCGGCGGCGCCGATCATGATCGCCGATATACTTTATCAATGCTATTGTAGAAAACTTATGTCACGCGCAAATTGATGTATGGTAACCGTGCAAATGGTTTGAAAGCAGCTAGGAAGCAGCAAGGCTTTTCACGCATAAAAGGTCTGTGATTTGGAGGATCCTGAGGGGGGGGGGGGTGAGATAGTTTGGGGAGATGACCTTGACCTAGGTCTCCGCTCTCTAATAGTTATTCGGTCCCCACGTTTGGCTCCACTGCACAGGCGCAACTTACGTGGAATAAGGTTGGCGTCTTGACTATCTAAGCATTCAGACTGATTGAAAAATAAAAGCTTATGTTTAATTTCAGGAGAAAATACCTCGCTGCCAAACATAACCGTCAGCCAGAGCCTCTGACTAACAATCAATGATATTCGATCGTCCATTTTCAAACTTACAACAGTCAACTGTAAAAATGTTCATGCCGCGAAACGGCGAAAATTTGTCAAGTTTGGACTAAAAAGCTTGGTCTTACCACATTTTTGTTATAATAAGATACGTTCAACATACAAAATGGGTTTTACTGTGCAGCATAGACAATTAAATAATAGAGGGCTAGCTTTTCACACAAAATTAAGTTGGCCACTGCTTTCCGAGTGGTAAATCTGGACCACCGACTCCCGTCGGCAAAGCCCATATCAACATTCCTCCATTTTTTTTTCACCAAAAAACTCCTCGGATCTGTATCGATCTCAATGGGTGCTCCATCGGAGGTTGGGGGGGGGGGGGCAGGTTGCACTACTTGCCCCTCCCCTCCCCTCCCTCCGTGGCGACGCCATGCCCTTTACCCCCTATACTTCTAGAAAATTGTATCAAGTGACAAGAACTAACACTGACATTTCTGGTCAAATCCTACCAAGGTTTGTTCTAAGGTAATATCCCCTACCAAGGCAAATTCATCTCCAGGGTAATTCATTATCCTTGTCCACAGAAACCAGCATAGAACTGATTAGTACCTATCTAACTAAAAACCTGAGCGTGAAAGACAACAAGGACAAGACTATCTGGATGTTGGATGCCTGAGCCCAGAAGCTACACCCTAATTCCACAACAACAATGTTTTGTCCAGACAAGAACAGTAAGATGACATTTACCATACTACTCTACCTTGGCATGTTCAAAAGGTATTGGAGAATAACCTGTTTATCAGAATCCAATTCACATGAAATGTGAATACCTAATGCATTTACAGATAAAAATGTCAATGTTTTTCCTTCATCAAAATATAATTTATTGTTTGATTGATTTTTATGGTCACAAAACTTATTTTTAAGGCACTACAGGTTCCAAAGAAGTTTCAAAATTTCAACATATTGTGGCTATACCACAACAATCTTCTAATAGACTCCAAAAGTCTCTAAATCATGTAATAGGACAAAGGACTGTATATGTGTTGCTAGTTTTTGTAGCCAGATATGTTTAAGGTCAGTTGTGCAACCTGCAGCGCCAATTTAAATAAATTTGTTTTGTGTTTAGGGCAAGTCAACATCAAGTTCATTTGATGCCCATGCCAATTTGAATCAACACTAAGGGAAGTTAGTCCACCATGGCACAGTGTGACCGAATACCGGTTTGGCCCGAATTAAGTCTAAAACCCGATTTCGGAATTTATTCTTTTGAAGCCTCTCAATAGTAAGCAAATTGTTCAAAGTTTGCCGTGATAAGTATATTTTTGTGCTATTGCAACTTCTTAAGGCTCTAATTACTGCCCAAAGTGCAAGCACGCATGGACTTCTCGAAACAAGCTAGGAAGCGCAGAAACTGCTCTCTACTTTCAATGCAGCTTGGAGCTGTATTTCTGGAAAATAATTTTGGACAATGGCACACCAACAGATGCGGACATTCATTAGGAACACATTGAAGTTGATTAAATGTATTTTCGGTCAAATACTTTGGAGTTATACTTACTTAAATAGGACCTTCTTACATGTGACGTTCTCCGAAAATTCTTTTGAAAAGAAATAGAAAAACAAAGCGGGAATCAAACGGAATCACAAAACGCTTGCTATGACTGAATTCAGCGCATATTTCTGAATAGGAGCCAACAAGATTTTCTTGCCTCCACCTGCCGCCCCGCCGCTCATTCACGTTTGAACTTGTTGCGGCGACCTGACTGGCGTGACCTGACCCAGCGTGGGGCGGCGCCCACAGGCTCGGGCCTGCCTCACGGTAGGTCAGATTGGCCCCGCCCTCGCCTGTTACGTCACGGTATGCATCTACCAATGGCTGTACATGTCTTTCTGTCGAGTTATGTATCACTGATGGCAATTGGAGGGTCTTGATGGACCCTTCGGTCACTTCCGATAATCGCCCCATAGACTGTTCTTGCATGCTTCTGTTCGGAGCGGCGCAGTCTGCTTGCTTCCTTTAAAGCTTGATTTTACGTTGCACTATGTGTTTCCAACGAAGAGTTTTATTTGATTATTTGCATGAAAAGGGTCATGTCGTCAATGTAAATTGTCAAGATGTCATAGCGTTTTGTACTGATACTTAAGGCGTGCGCTTTGAGATCACGGACGAGGCACAGAAGCTTCTGAAAGTTATTGCACGCCAATTACGCAGACGTTGGGCACAAGCAAAACGTACGAAGAGGAGATTTGAAGGAAGCAATCGGCTGTGGTTGGATGCTGAAGTGTGTTTCTCTCAGCCCATCTGCGGTACTCCAAGGGAGAAACCAGGGCGGCCTGTTCTGCCTTTCACCGCAAAGGGTCGCAGAGCGAAGCTGAAGGCCACCGCCAGCCTCCGTCGCTCTGTCAGCACGCCTGCTCTGGTCTTTTCTGCGGCCACCGCTGTTCGCCTAGAAGGACGGCGGCGAGAGTCACAGCTGCTAGAGGAAGCTGGTTCACCCAGGCGAGGCAGTCTGCTGGTGGCGAAGACAACGGCGAGGTCCGACCCGCACAGAAGCTACACCGTAGACGAAGCCCTGGCGCTAATGATTGATCTGGACCTGACGATAGCCCAGTATCACAGCATGCGGCTGTCAGCCGTTGAGCGCGGGTGCTTGTTGTACCCATCCTACAAGAAGGTGGCCAGGGAGAAGGTCGAGTGCCGGCCGCCACTGCAGGCCGTCACCGTGCTGCCAGACCAAGCCCAGACGGAGCTGCAGCCGCTGCTGGACCACACGGCGGCCAGACTGCTGCGCCTGCAGGAGGCGGTGGTGGAGAGGCTGACGGACGAGTCGCCCGTCAAGGTCACCCTGCACTGCAAGTGGGGCATGGATGGGTCGTCGGGTCACAGCACTTACAAACAAGTCGGTGTTGGGCAGGACAACCAGATGTTTGCGACGACCCTCGTGCCTCTGCAGCTGGAGACGGAGAGTGGCAGCGTGGTCTGGCGGAACGCCACTCCCAGCTCCACCCGCTTCTGCCGGCCAATCCGTCTGCAGCTGGCGAAGGAGACCAAGGCTGTGACGCAGCAGGAGCTGCAGCGCGTCACCTCCCAGATCAGCGCTCTCCAGCCATTCAAGACGCAAGCCGTCACCGTTCGCTACGAGCTGACGATGAGCATGGTAAGTGGCTGGCACCAAAAATGCATTTTGAAAATCCCTAGCCTTTATACTTTTAAATATAGCTGCTTTTGTTAAAATGTTCTTTTTATATGTCACAAATTTATACTTATACAGCTACTAAAATTTGATAATGGCAAAAAAGGCAAATAGCCGCCTAAAAGTGTTATTTACATAATACATACGTATCCAAAACGCGACTAATATTTTACATTGCTGTCAATAATTTTGTAGGATGTCATCGTGGAACATGTTTCGAAAATTCACGGCACTCATTTATTCGGCAGGTTGACGGAAAGGTGGTCAACGTCGCCACAGAGACAGCCTCGTCCCAGCGCTGCAGCATGTGTGGTCTCACATTGAAGAATTTCAACGAGCTGGCAGCTGTCACCGGGCGGCCAGTCACCAACCTGGAGTATGGCCTGAGCACTCTGCACTGCTGGATTCGGTGCTTTGACTGCCTCCTCCATCTCAGCTACCGACTTCCAGACGGAAGCAAGAACAAAGAGCACCACCAACAGCGCCAGAAAGAAGTACAAGACGCCTTCAGGACGCTAATGGGACTACGAGTCGACGAGCCGCGGGCGGGAGGCAGTGATAACTCTAACGACGGGAACACCGCCCGCCGCGCCTTCCGCTCTCCAGCCGACTTCGCAGCCTGCACGGGAGTCGACCAGCAGCTGATCAGCCGGATCAGTGTGATCCTGCAGGCCGTCAGCTGTTTCCACAAGCTGGACACCGACGCACTCTCCAGCTACTGCCAGCAGACGGCTGACCTCTACGTCAGCTTGTACAAGTGGCGGCCTATGGCTACCACGCTGCACAAGCTCCTGGCGCACTCGGCAGCTGTAGTTGAAAGCTGCCACCTTCCCATCGGGATGATGTCGGAAGAGGCAGCCGAAGCTGCAAACAAGCGCCTCCGCCAGTACCGCCTGCGCCACACGCGGAAGGACTCGCGCCTGCACACTATGTCAGACCTCTTCGGGTATCTCATGGTGAGCAGTGACCCGATCATCAGCGGCCTGTGCTTGCAGCGGCGCCGACGGCTCTACGTCAGCCGGCATGGCAAACTGCTGCCCGAGTGCTTGGCGCTGCTGGCGGAGCCGCAGCCGGAGCCGCATGAAGCCGCAGCCGAAGAGGGCTTCGACGGTGATCACGACAGCAGCAGCAGCAGCAGCAGCAGCAGCAGCGATGAGTAGGTCGTGAGATCAGCTGAGTGGCTGGCTGAGTGGTGACTTGTCAGCTTGTACAAGTGGTCATATGTGTAATGTTGTGTCATGGTGACATAAAGAAACATGTTCAGTTTTTCTTGCTGTTTTTCAGCCTTCTCATGGATCAGGAAACAGCAAATAAATAGCATTACACTGGCTATAAAACACATTCCAAAACTAATTCACCATCAAATAACGGCGTAAGCAGAGTTTCTATTTGATAAATCATATCCGTTATAAACCATGTATATACAAGCACAAAACAACAATATCTTACACAAATCAGGTATAATATTGCAGGAAGCTAAGCTAGTTGCAGTTATACATCCCGAATGTCATCTGACATCATTTGCAACCAAATCGAAGGGCACTACGAATTAATTCGGGCTAAAGTGGTATTTGGTCACACTGTGCGGCGGCGCGGCGCGGCGTCGGCGCGGCGTGGGACGGGGGAGGGGCTGGGCTGGGCTGGGGGAGGGGCGCGGCCGCCAGCTGGGCCGCCCGCCGCCGCGCCACGCCAGTCGGCCGTGCTGTGTCGCCGCGACTGCCGCTGTCCTTGGAACGCTCCCGACCTGGCTGGACCGTGCAGCTGGCCGGTGGGGGGTCACACTGAGCTGCCACAGCGCAGCTGAACGGGCAGACGGGCTTTGTTCCGACGACGCCGTCGGCTGATGCGTAGAGGCAGCTGGTCGACGTCAGCTGATGGACATCTGTGACGGAACTGGAGCCGAACTCGCACGCCGCTGCGCTCAGGTAAACAAGGCTCTGCCGCTGCCAGCGCCAAATACGGGTCACCGGTGCCTCGGGCGGTGGTGCCAAACACTGCTGGTCCTTCGACCTTTTAGATAAACCGTTTAAATGAGAGGCTGAAAACGACGTTAATAACTTCTTCGACTGACGACTAAACGTGTTTAGCTGCTTATGTAAACGGAGATTAAACTGACGAATATCGTCCGATATTTCGATTTCAATTAGACTAAATGAATTATTAAGTTGACCGGTGCGTTGGTTTCTCGGCTGGCATGTCCCCACTCATCAGTGACTTGTTGAAGCTGTTTTTGCTATGCATTGCATACTCTGCTCGGTTCCCTGTGACCTTGGACTGTCGACAACGTGTTTGTCACAAGACTCAAGATTAGTTAAACTTGAAGTATCGATCGAGCGAAACAAAGACAAGCGTGGCGCGTGGTTCGAGATCGTTGATTATTGCAAATAACCAGCGGTCCGCGATGGTAGTACTTTAATTTTTAATATCGTCTTAGTGACGGCCCAAATGATACGGTAAACAAAGGAGACAGGAAAAAGGGGACGGATATTACCTTTAAGCTCGGCACTAGACCAAACCAGCTTACACTAAAAACTGATCCCCCACACACACGCACAGCCACACCCGGTCAACATCAAGTCATAGTTAAATTTATTTATATCCAATTGAGTCGACTCAAATATGCTTTTTAGTAGTCAGTGCTATTTTTTCAAAGAGCGTTTTCAGTCAGGAGTGTCCGATTTTCTTCCAGAGCCAATCAAGCCAAAGGTTGAGTGAAATCTTCGACTGTTGAGTTAGACTTAAGGCGACTAAAACATGAGTCGTTAACTTTGGCGAAATGTCTTTATTATAGCATGTTCTGTTATGCTACAAACCAAAGCACTATTTGCTTTCTAGAGTTTTTGTTGAAAGGGAAATCAAAGTGTGCAATGTACAATGTACATGGAACTTGCTACAGCTAGCACACCATTAACTAACAAGTCGGATCAAATGGTTCATCTTTGCTATAAAAGCTGCATGTCAACTGCTTACAAAGTATATAATGAGCGAGTCTCTCGGGACATCATTCAACACGATACCGTTTACATTAACACAGCAGGTCAGTTTTGGTACGTCCGACAGTTTATTACCAAAACCGGAAAACAAGTCAGCTCTTGATTCGAAACAGGCTTGTAGCGATGATTTGAAACGCACCAATGCAGTTTACCGATTTTTCTGCACTCACGAAGATTGTAGGCTTCGTTATGTAAACTACATTGGCGACACAACTACGCAGTTATCTAGTCTATAGACGGCTGACGAATGTGCCAGAAAAGTGGACTGTTCCTCCATTTTTTTAAACTAGGTTCAGTGAAAACTTAAACTGTAAATAATTATTTTTGTAGTCTGCAGGTGCAAATGGCTGACGTCCGACCTTAAACATGGGATTTTGAGCTGAGATAACAGTTTAAAAGCCGCCTAGTGTCCGTGTTAATAAGCCCGTGTCGGGTAACCCTAATCTACAAGTAAAAAGACTTTCCAGCCGAATATATTTGACTCGTTTGCAAAGGGACGCGGGCTAGGAAAGGAATCCAGGAGAGGAATACACGATACGCGCGTCCTTAGTTAACCCGCCAGTCACTGGGGTATTTTCTATAACGCGAGTCACTGGGGGGGGGAGGCAATATATTGC
>JARBER010129700.1:0-11044 GCA_030265075.1 Balanus glandula
TTATGCGCAGACGAATTAATGCGAGACGAAAATCTGCGGAAACGAAGAAATGCGAGACGAATAAATGCGAGACGAAAATATGCGTGGACGAAAAAATGCGGACGAAAATCTGCGGACGAATAAATGCGCGACGAAGATATGCGGGACGAAATTCCGTCACGGAATCCATTTCTTCGTTGCGCGTTTCTTCGTCTCACATTTCTTCGTATCTGCAAATATTCGTATCACATTTCTTCGTATCCGCATTTCTTCGTATCCGCATTTCTTCGTCTACGCAATTCTTCGTATCGCAAATATTCGTCTTTGCATATTTTCGTCTTCGATATCTTCGTCTTCAAAACTTAGTCCGCACATCTTCGTCTATGCATTCCTTCGTCCGCAAATTTTCGTCCACGCATATCTTCGTCCGCAAATCTTCGTCCGCAAATTTTCGTCTGCAAATTTTCGTCTACGCAGTTGTCCGCAAATATTCATCTGCAAATCTTCGTCTACGCAATTTTTCGTCCGCAAATATTTGTCTGCAAATATTGGCCAGCAAATATTGGCCTGCAAATCTTGGCCTGCAAATCTTGACCTGCAAATCTTCTCCTGCGTATATTCGTCTTCAAATCTTTGACCGCAAATCTTCGTCTTCAAATCTTCTGCCTATCTTTGTCCGTATATCTTCGTCCGTAAATCTTCGTCCGTAAATCTTCGTCCGTAAATCTTCGTCTGCGCAGTTTTTTGTCTATTTTCGAAAATACCACCATGACATGTTCTGGCGAGTACACGTTATTTCGCGAAATCCAGCGCAAAATTTTTCGTTCCATTCTCACTGAACTGGTGCGCCTAATGTACGTCAGACCCGTGGCCTCACCTGACAACTGAGGCGGAGAGGGTATCTCGGCCAAACCCGACAAGGTCAATAGTCAAGATCCAAAATGTCGGCTCACCTAATCGCGTCGTGGCGCTGCGGGCTGGAAAGACGAATATTGGAATTATTGCTGTTGGGACAGAAAAAGGGACCGCATGAAGGAACGGATTTACGCGATTCGCCTACATACACATTGTTCTCATGTAAATTGTGTCCCATGTTCTACTTCCATGTTCCGTGCTCGAGTCACGTATCCGGCCCCGTCCCCGCGTCCATTATCGTGTCCGTTCCTGTAACCCGTCCTTGTGTCCTGTTCTCGCGTCCCGTGTCCCGTTTCCGTGTCCCATTCCCTGTCCTAGTCCCATACCTATATATGTTGAGATACGAGACCAGCATATGGGACCGGGATCAAGGATGCGGTATACCGGCACACGGGATTGGGATGTGAGACTAGGACACGTCCCTTTGCCGGGTCCCGTGCCCTGTCCCTTTCGTGTCCTATTCCCATGTCCCGTTTCCGTGTCCTAGTCCCAGATATGTCAGGATATGACACCGGGATATGAGATCGGGATACGGGACCCAAGATTTAATGCAGGCATACGGGACAGGGATCTGGGAATGCGAGACGAGTTACGGGAATGGGGCATAAAAATGGGACACGGGACATGAAAACGGGACACAGAAACGGGACAAGGAAACGGGACACGGGAATGGGACACTGGAACGGGGCACAGGAACGGGCACAGGGACGGATATGAGAATGGGGCACGAATACATTATGTGTTTGCGAATCGCGTGCGGTCCCTCTTTTCTGTTTCCCATCATTATCAATCCTACTCATATACCCGTCTTTCCCGCCCGCAGCGTCACGACGCGATTAGGCGAGTTAACGTTCTGGACTATTGACCTTGGCGGGCTTGGCCATCTGCCAAAGCCTAGTTGACAGGTGAGCCCACCGGTCTTAGCATAAACGCACGCTTAACGAACAGCCAATCGCGAAATTTTTCGCGAAATGCGTAAAAACCTTCTTCTCCTAACGCATTTCTAATTTCGCAGAGCAATTAACTTGTAGACGAAGCTTTATGGACACAATTGGGGATGAAGAATTGGGTGGATAAAGATTTGCAGACGAAAATTTGCGGACAACAAATTGCATAGACGAAGATTTGCTGACGAATAAATGTGTAGACAAAGATTTGTGGACAAAGATTTGCGGACAAAGTTTTGCGGACGAAGATATGCGTAGACGAAGATTTGCGGACAAAGAATTGCGTAGACAAAGATATGCATAGACAAAGATTTGCGGACAAAGATTTGCTGATGAAGTATTGCATAGACGAAGATTTGCGGACAAAGATTTGCAGACAAAGAATTGCGTAGACGAAGATGTGTGGACGAAGATATGCGTAGACGAAGAAATGTGGATGCAAAGAAATGTGAGATGAAGAATTGCAGATACAAATCCAATCATAAAAATGAAATAAATGCGAGACGAAGAAATTCGCAACAAAGAAATGCGGAGACGAAGATTTGCGGACAAAGAACTGCAGACGAAGAAATGCCCGACCCCGACGAAGAAATGTGGGTATTGTTTGCGCAGAAGTCACACGAGCTGCCATATCTGTCACAGCAATTTATTTCAACATAATCGGACCTGACCTAGCCTCGCTGGGTGGAGATTGGGTAACGACATGGAAGCTTGTGTGACGTCTGCGCTAAGAATACCCAATATCGGACATCTGCATTGTCAGACTTGACATGCTATTAGAATCAAACAATGTGTCAGCATCATCTACATTCTAATAGTGTGATAAGTATGAGATTCCAATGTTTCTGGATATAGTTTTTACTTTACCTAGGTAGGGTAAGATTCTGCAAAACCAGATAGCTCTTATTGGGTGGCTGTTTGGGGCAGTATGCCTGGGGGTAAACAGGCCTCTGCCTTGGATTTTGCCCTTTATGGTCATGTGGTTATGTTATGATTTATCAGAGTAGTTGTGGCACCCTTACGCCCAAATCATCATCATGTTATGATTTATGCTCGATCAAGCGCTTAACTCTGAATAAACACTGGCAAAATAATTGGAAAACTTCTCTCAGAGTTACTTTCCCAAAATATGACTGTTCTTTTTCACATAGCCCCAGGCATCCTATCTGATCAGCCACCTATTATCAGACATGACATGCTATCAGAATGTAAATTATTCATCAGAATTGCCTACATTCTGATAGCATGAATTCTGATTCAGTCTGATTCTGAGGTGTTTGGATATTAAGTTATTACCCAACCTACATGTTTTCACTAAGTCAACTCAGCCACACTAGGGAAGTGCTGAAACACAGCTATTTGCCCTGGTTAAGATTGTATAAACTTGGTAAAACTATCTTGTCAGGAAAGTGGTGGGTGCAGCTATCCTAGATCCTGATTTGAGAGCAAGCTTGATGGTAGGACAGTCAACTTTTCTGGCTTGTAATTTAAGATTATGTTATTACATTGATTATTTTAAACTGAATCTGCTCTTACAAGTTGTAGCAAAAAGACTTATGTTAAATAATTAGCTGTTCAACTAAATTGTGCGTTAACCTTAAGGTACACACATCTGAGGGTGTAAGGCTGCAGCACCAGAGACCTACATCATCAGACTTGACTTGCTATTAGAATGTAGACAATGCATCAGCATTGTCTACATTGTGATGGCATGAAGTCTGAGATTCTGATGTCAAGACAAGTGGCCAAATTCAGAGAGTTAGGAGAGTCAATTTTTTGTAATGGTTCAAGATCAGGTATCAAATGTCATGTGTAGCTAAAACACATGACAGTTCTAGCTTATTAGTCATGTTTTTAGACCGACACTTCCTGCATCCATAAGTGTGTTATCAAACAAGAAATTCTAGCATCCTACCCTTCCCTCAAATCTGTGAATTTGACCACCATGGTCCAGAATTCGTTTTTATCCTTTATGGGCAGTTGGTCAGCCCAGGAGCCCTCCGCTACATCATATTCTCAGACTGACCAATTGGCAATCACTGTTGAGCTTTTTTCTAAAATCTGTTTTTCTTAAATCTGGAACTAATTTAGGTGCAACTGCTTATTATCACATTGACCAATCGCTGGCTTGGCTAACCAGCTAGCAGTTGTCCCCCTGGCACTGTGACAGAGGCTGCCATGGTAGTTCCTGGCAGTCTGTGCACCAATCTGAGGATACCTTCATTATGATATCCCCTTGGGAGCAGATTTTCTTTTACCCCATTTGTTTGTCAAAAAGTTTAAACTTTACTGAAGGATGATAAGATATGCTTTACACTTTTAGCAATACTTGGTTTAGCCATACTTTGAATGACTATCAAAAATGAGATTGATCAATTGATGCTTGTGTCCATTTTTTGCATGTTTGCAGACCTTAACTAAAAAGCCAATAACAGAATTACTGGCCAGAAATCTTGCTCCCATCAGGGGCTGCTAAATGCTAAGTTCTGATTTGGCTCCATCCATTTTGCTGTGAGATCCTAGCAGTAGCAGACAAGTTGGTAACCTTGTAGAACACTAAATCATATTTCTGTGAATAATTGATTCAAATGAGGTTCATTAACCCATATAGTGCTGTGGTGTAAATATTACTCACTCCTCAGGTTTTCTCTAGTTAAAACTATGTATCTCATTAAACTTACCGTATATAACCTGTATCATTATTGAGCATTAATTCCATGACTTGTGAAGAAAAAAATTAAGCAAAATTTATGAGGTTGATTTTGGTTATTTTGGGTGGAAATGTGTAGGATAAAGTTAAAAGCAATTGGCACATCAAAGAATGTCAATTTGGGAAACAGTTAAAAAAATATTTCCTATGTATTTAAAAATACTATATTTACAATATCCTATCTGAATTTCAAAGCAATATCTGTTTGACTAATTGGCATATAAAAGAATGTCAATTTGGGAAACGGTTAACAAAAAAAAAAGATTTCCCAGGTATTAAAAAAACTATGTATTTACAATATCCAATCTGAATTTCCAAGCAATATGTTTGACTGACTTGCATGTTTCTGGGTGCATGAACCTTTTTTTTACCAGACAAACAAATGATTGCCAGTATTGTTATCATGCAAAACAATTTAAATGTGTCCTTATTTGATTAAATATATATATTTCAAAATTTGCCTGATTTTGACCTACACTTTGCATATTATGGCTCGTAGCTTGAGCTATGGCTTCTGAATAGAGTTATGTGGAATGGATAAGAACAGGACACGTCTCCCGTACATGTCGGCCCTGTATCCTGGCCCTGTGTCCTAGCTTGTTGTATACAGTATATTACGTCACATACACCTGGCTAGCCCGTCCGAAAATAGCCACTCGCGTGGCTAATGTCTACTGTTGGACGCGTGCAATCAATTCATAAATAAAACGCCATTGATTACTTTATTTAGTGATAGTTGATTCCAGTCTTCATTTCGCACATTTAAATACGATTACAAGACGTCACACTCGATACATCCAACACAAAACACCCTAGGGCTCAAACAGCGTTCGGACGTAAATCGCGTGCGCTTCCGCCCGCCGCCTTCACGGCCCGCCGAAAACGCATGCACCAAGCAGCGTGATTTGATTGGCCCAGGCTGTGCATGTGCAGAATTGTTTATTGTGTACTTTGGCGACCTTTAGGTTGAATTGTGTGTATGGAGATATTGCGGAGGAACTGAGATCGTCCGGGATTGTGGCACCTTCCCTACTTAGTGATAAAAATGACTCGATTAGTGTCGCATTGATCAATATTTCACTAACAGGGTTGCTGTATCAGCTTAGCAGTGGATATGCCCCTAAAGCCTAATAATCACCATTTGTGTTGCCCATGGTTTTATTGGTTAACTAAATGTCGTGTAATGAGGTTCAAATATGTTCTTTTTCAGTCCTTAAACTACAATCCTTGATCCATCAAGATGGTCAGGGAGGACAGGAGAAAGTGGAAGGAGAACTACTTCAGCAAGCTCTCAGCTTGCCTTGATGAGTACCCCAAGTGCTTCATCGTCGGCGCCGACAATGTGGGCTCGAAGCAGATGCAGCAGATCCGCATCGCCCTGCGCGGTTCCGCCACCGTCGTCATGGGCAAGAACACCATGATGCGCAAGGTGATCCGCGGCAAGCTGGACTCCAACCCGCACCTTGAGAAGCTGCTGCCGCACATCGTGGAGAACGTCGGCTTCGTCTTCACCAAGGACGATTTGTCTGAAGTCCGCGAGAAGCTGCTCAGCAACAAGGTAAGCACTACGAACTTTCGCCACACTACTTCATTGTGATGAAATAAAGTCGTCCCCGATGCTAGAAACAACGCCAGAACCAGTATATTGGCAGAACCAGCTCTGGATTTTTGGCCACTTCCTGGTCCCGGTGCTTTGCTCTCTTCAGTGAGTTACCCCCGTCTCGGTCTCAGCCCTTCGGGTCCAGCTAATCCCCGGGTCATGCTACCGCCGCATTCTCCAGTGGAGTTGCAAACTTTGTCAACAACTGAGTTATGTTCTGGACTCTAGAATATACCTAGATTATTAAGTATAATACATAGTTTTAAGTAAGAAGTATGTACCATGCCAAATATATCCTCTTATATCTCTCTGCAGTCTACAATATTAGTATTCTGGAGTTCAGAATATACATCATTTGTGAACAAAGTTTACATCTTAACTGGTGTATGCGTCAGTGGTGTTCACTGTTCGCTGAACCTGAAAGACTGAGGCTGAAACAGGAGTAACTCACTGAAGAGAGCAAAACACCGGACCAAAACGGCCAGAAATCCAACACTGTCTGAGATAGCACAGCTTTATTATCAGCTAACGAGCATGCACGCCAGTTCGAAGACGCGCATCCATGTTCCTTGTGGATGCGGGTTCAAAATCTAGGCAACAGTAACTCCTGTCCAACGGTCGCTGGCTTTGTTACCCGTTCGAGGGCAGCATCACCAATGGACAGTACACCTATTGAACATTTGGTGTGACTTTTGTTTTCAATTGTATCAGTACTTATGCTCAGTATATATTGCGAGGAAAATAAAAACATACATTTTCAGCGCTGCCTCCAATTATTCTGATAGTAAGATGTTTTAAGTGATTTTACTGGATATTGATATTAGTTTTGTTTTTGTGTTTCGTGTTGGGACATTCGTGCGTCGTTCCTCCTCTGGTGTGGATATGTCAATCAGACTCGTTCCTGTATCTCGGAAGCTGGGTGTTCGATCGTTTTGCGTAAATGCATGCATATCTGGGACTCCCCTGGATCCCTGAGACTAAAGTGCTTCAGCATAGGGTATTTCAATGAATATCTAACTTAAACTGTCCTCATCTTGAAACACAATATGTAGGGTCTGTCCATTTGGTCTGCCATTCCAGCTGATTACTCTACACAATATATATTAGGATATGGTATCTTCGTGGATGCCTCTGCCTATCGTGTACCTCGATCTGGTATACATTGTGGAGTGGACCTTAGAGCATAGGAGACTGAGATTCTGATCTCAGCCTTATCACGTAATCCCGGCACATGTCTGGTGTCAATCGCTGTACGTTTCTTAGTGTTGTTTTACCTCTCAGGCAAAAGTTTTGACATTTTGATGACACCTCGTGAGCTCCCACGACTCAGCTGAAGCTGGCTCTGTGATGATCCTTATTATCAGCAGCTAACGAGCATGCACGCCAGTTCGAAGACGCGCATCCATGCTCCTCGTGAATGCGGGTTCAAAATCTAGGCAACAGTAACTCCTGCCCAACGGTCGCTGGCTTTGTTACCTGTTTGAGGGCAGCATCACCAATGGACAGTACACGTATTGAACATTTGGTGTGACTTTTGTACGAGTTTTTTTTTATTTTGTGGCCGTTATTCTGCCTGATGTTAAGTATGTTTTATTATACTTGTGTCAATGTGTGTCCCCACTAACGCGCTGTGTTCCTCGTCTCGGCAGGCAACCTGTGCATGATCACTGGAGGCCGTAACTTGGGACGTGTCGGCACCATCATCCACCGGGAGCGTCACCCGGGCTCGTTCGACATCGTGCACGTCAAGGACACGGCCGGCCACAAGTTCGCCACCAGGTGCGTGTCTCCCTCCCTCCCCGACCCCCACTGACTGCACAGCGAGGACAGGACTGTTCTGCAGACGCCAGACCGAAGACGCGTGACCACGACTCGTGTGGATGGGTGTTCAAAATCATGGCAACAGTAAAACTCTCCAACGGTCGCTGGTCTTGTTACCTGTCCAAGAGCAGCATTACCAATGGAGCGTACAATTTGTGACTTGTCGCTATATGTCATGACGATATTCGATTTTTCGCTGTTTGATCAATTAAATTAATTTACCTCATATTTAGGTGCTGTTCTCTTGCCAACTTCTCTTTAGATTTCCCATCTAAGATGGGAATGACCACGTCATATTCTCAGATCATGCAGGCCTCCTCGCTTGTGTAGCTATGGTACGGTCCGTTCCGTCCGTGTCCGGTCTATATAGGTGGCGCTGACGTGGCCGTGTTCTGCCCGCAGGCTGCACAACGTGTTCGTCATCGGCAAGGGCACCCGCGCCTACGTGTCGCTGCCGAAGGGCAAGGGTGTCAAGCTGTCGATCGCCGAGGAGCGCGACCGGCGGCTGGCGCAGAAGAGCTAGGCAGCCACGGCGGGCGGCACAGCGCTATTTCACATCGCCCAATAAACGACCGGACGGAATGTGAGCTGCGTTTCTGATGTGGGAGTCGGGGACCAAATGGCCGAGCGATTGGACGGAATGGGAGGTACCAGGCTTCTATATTGGTATCGTTGTGACTTATGAACATGCTGTTCGGGTCGACAACAGTGTGGGGTATATACACTCATAGTTGACTCACACTCTGAAACTCTGTAAATACATTACCTAGAGACCTTATTTTCCCTATTCGAAAGCTTCGCGTGTGTGGGGATGCCTTTTCGCCTCAAGCCGACCAAACTCCAAGAAGACCCGGAAATGCTGCCACGCTGAAACTCAGAACCTACCTTCGTGCCTGATGCCTTCCATATCAATCGGGCTTACCTGGGCCTAGAGACGAGTCGACAACGCTTCTACCACACTGAAACTGAACACATCGCATATCTACATGTATCTACGAACAACTTTCAGCGATCGACACGCCGGTCGAAAATGTTGTATCCTCTGGAGTCATAATGAATTTCATACGGATCGGGTCCCGAAGAAGGCGCACTCCACCAGCGACCAAAGAGGGGTCAACAACGCCTAAACGCTGACAGCTGCCACGCAACTGACGTGCCCTACTCTAAGGCCATCTTGCGGTAGGATTGCTAAGCTTTCAAGCAGTGGCTATTGTTATCAGTAGGTGGACTGAGAGGCCTACACGCGCACTGGTCTTTTTGTGCCCACCCCACATTTTTCGTAAATAGCTGTAGAACGAAGCAGAACAGGATCGGGTTTTGTAAGACATTCACAACACTAGCGGTTCGTTTGATGCAACACAAAGCAATGATAATCGGTCGTAAGTTACTGGGTTTGAATTAAACTTCAATTGGTGAGTGGAGTTAAATTTCAAGATGGCCAGATTTGAGGCGGGGAAATATTTGGAACCTGCAGTCAGATCGTGATTATTCAAACTTCATTCGGTAGCGAAAATCAAATGCTTATACCGTACACACGTTAACTTTTAAGCAAAACTGAATCCTGAAAGGTCAAAATATTCCCAACTACAAGAGCTTCAATGTTCTAACATCCGAGACGGTTATTGTGCAGCCTTCAAAATAGCTGTATTGTTTGTTAAAACGATTCGATTTCTGACCCCAATTTTTGTAATTGCCTTTTTCGTAATGTGCCCGCAATTCAATCTTTTTAAAGAAAAAAAACTGGAATATATGTTCAAGAACTGTATAAGATAGATACCCAAACCATATTCCCATATTTCCAAGCAATATCTGTTGACCGGCTTTTATAGCTTATGGCATAACCCGCGAGTTGCTTGGGGGGCTATTTCTAATGTCAGTGAAGATAGCGTCGTCATCACACTACTCCAGCGTCAACTTTTGATTTTCCCCCAACTCCGTGTTTAAGTTAATGACAGACACCATACTGATTCCAAAAATGAATTACATTTCTAGATAGTAGTTGACCTTCATGGTCAAACGAAGGTGATTGCTCTAGAGCCTAAAGTTGAAGTTGCCGACCGATTTGTTTTTAAAGAGGTTACAACGCTTTGGAAGGTAAAAGTTATTTTGATAATTTTATGTTTGAATAATTGCATCATTTTAAAGACCATCATTTAGGACAATATAAAAGCGAATCAATCAGTAACGTTGAATCGGGTGCCAAAACATGAAAGTTTGCTTGAATCGTGATTGAATCGATAGGTTTTGTTATCGAGTTTTTTTATAATCTTATGTGCAAATTAAAGATCTGATTGTCTATCGAATCGTGATTGAATTGATAAGTTTTGATTCTGAGTTGTAATTAACCAAGTGCAAAAATTTGAATCGTGTTAAAGTCTGACAGTAGCGTAAACGCCGGAAGTTATGCTGTACAGCTTGAGGCATATTCCTGTCCCTAGGTGGCACTAGTAGCAAGCGCCTGAAGTTATACTGTACCGCATAGCTTGATTTATATTCCCGTTCGAAGTCCATAGGTGGCAGCAGTAGTAAACGCCTGGAGTAATGCTGTACCGCATAGCTTGAAGCATATTCCTGTCTCTATTTTGGCACTGGATAGGTGTCTGGCGCAGGACTGTCAGTGCCGTGGGCCTCGGCTGGACGCGCGTCCTCATACTTACGGAAACTGACGGTCTTCAGATAACTATGGGAACGCATCGGGGGGACGCACCTGAAGCGGCCTTCCGTAACGTTTAATGCGTCCTTTCGCTGTTGCTTTCGAGTCAAGTATAATCGTCTTGTATTTGCCGATGTTTGAGGGTGTGATGGTGATGGTGTGTTCCTTTCATGGTAAACCTTTGCTATACGACAGTAAAAAATACCTTCAGTGAAAAAGACGGTAAAGTTTTGAAGGGACGTTCCATGAACGATTTTCACCAAACATAATTTTCAATTAGGGCTTTCGAAATAATTTCTGAAATTGAGGTAAGTAAAAAATTAGCATTTCCATAGCGGAATAATCCAAAATCGAAGTAATGCTGGGAAGGAAAGTCGAATGCTTTAGCATTGGAGTTTGCTTTGCATTACGGAGATTTA
>JARBER010129811.1:0-11044 GCA_030265075.1 Balanus glandula
CGCTACTCGCACCTGCTCATCGTCCCGCTACAGTCGCTGGACGGCGCCAGCGGCCTGCATGCGTGGTCACCGCCGTCCGACCCGCCGCCGCCGCCGCCCCCGCCCCCGCCCGAGTCGCCCCGCCGACCGGGCGTGCAGAGGGTCAGACAGCCCAATGGTCAGCCGAAGACCGGGACCAGTGATCGCCGCGCCCTGCCCTCACTGCTGACCAAGAGCCTGCCGTCCATACTGGGCAAGGAGCCCGAGAGCGACGTAAGTATATGATATGGTTTGCTGTCCGTTGTATGGCTCTTCTGTTTGGAAAATTGTTTGTTATATATAAGTATATTTTGTTAAAACTAGGACACAGAAAATAATGCAAAGATAGCTCTGTTATTATCGTTTTTTTATATATATATTTACGTTCTTTTCCTCTTGGCTCTCTATCTCACCTATCAGTATGTTTCTGTTGTTCATAACGTTCCGTTTAGTTAGCATTAACATTTGTGAAGTGTACTATTATTCCATGCAATACTCTTTGCGATGGTCTTCGTAACGACCGCACCCGATGAGCATTAGCGAAGCTGTCCGGATCCTCTTGTTATTATGTTGTTCCACAATAACCTGGTCTGGGTTTCGAAAGCCTAGGAACTTGTACTTAAATGTATGTACCATATGAGTTGTGATCATAGAAATACAAAGGTTTCGTTTAGCACAGTAGTTCTCAAACCGAGGGACCCTTAGGAGTAACGCAGCCTGCTGGAGGAGGCAATATGATTGAGCAATAAGCAGTTACGGAAATAATGTATATTTTTTTCGATGGTGACCCACATGGCTCATTGAACGATCATTTAAGAATCCAAATTTTCATTTCAATATCGCTGATTCATGCAGTTTCAAATGAGTGCATGCAGCATTTCTGCTAATGTACATATACCTACATGCAAAATATTGCACAGTTTCGTGTTACGGATAACCTTTCAAAATAAAATAAGAACTTTTGATAACATCATACCTCTTCCCGGACCTATAATGCACAATAAATTTCAATCGGTAAAAAACAGTGAGCTGGTCAGCAAAAAGAGTAGCTACACTAAAGCTCACATGACAACTAATATTCCTGTCCCTAGATGGCACTGGCAGTAAACGCCTAAAGTTATGCTGTGCCGCATAGCTCAAGGTCGAAAACTTACTGGGTTCTGCGCTTTCAGGGGGTGTCGGAAGCGAGTCATTTTGGTCGCCAAATGGGGTCGCCACACACTCAACAGCTTATTTAGTGTATAGGTGTGTCTGTAAGTGTGCTGTCTGTGTGCGGTGTGTTCCGTGCTGATTTGTGTGCTGATTGTGTACCGGTGTGTTCCGTGTGCTGATTGCGTACATATGTATGAATCCTGCAGTTGCGCGGCGGGACGGAGGACGCTGCGTCGGCGGCTGGGGCAGGACGAAAGCCACGGCCCAGTCTGTGTGGATACGACCCTTACGACCCTTACCGCCCCGTGCGCTTCAAACGTCCCAAAACGCCGCCTCAACACCACCAAAAAAGCCGCTCCAAGTCTCTTTTCAACCTGGAGTGGAAGGTGCTTAAGGTACGTTCACGGTTTAAAAGCGAACATCCCATGCAATCGAACAACTCAGGTTATTTTTTTTTAGTGGAAACACAGTTCCAAATAATATTGTTTTTACTATGAGAAAACCAGCCTTTTGCTAGCGTGCAAGCAGATTTCATGTGTTAACAAATACATCGGTGGCAGCTTTCGTAGACAACTCTCTGTGTAATGAGATGGCCGTTGTGGCAGATCCAAACAATGATTATTGCTTTGACTGTTTGGCCGTTTGACCCTTGCTTTATTTTGACTGTAGTTCGTTTTCCAGGCACTGGAGCGGCGTGCCTTCAGACCGCCTCTGCGAGCGTGGCGCTCCGGCATAGATGTCAGCACCTCCAAATCGGCTCCCTCGCTGGTCACCAACGTAAGCAAAGGTGTACATTTGCAGTCACATAGCCCAAACTGTAGATATACATTTATACCTATTTAAACGTAACTTTTGGAGATAGTGCCCTTCGCCTCGCGGTTCCGTGTGAAATCACGTGCCGGGCTGCTTGCTGCTCTGAACGCGAATATGACGCCAGCAATGTTGCGTTGGTTATGGTTGTGTTCGTTGTGGATGTTTAATGCGATAATGGTCCAAGCAAGGCGACTCCTTTAACCCGCGCCTAACCGGGGGGGGGGGGGCGGGGGGAGAATATTAAATATAACTCAAAGTAAAATAGTGCTATCGATCAGAAACTTTCGGTGCCTTCTTCTAAACAGATTTTACATCTGCCGAAAAATAAAATATTTTAATTTATTATATTATAACATTTAGTTCGACGTCACTACATACGAGTTTGACCATACAACCAGCCTACATTTAATAGGCTGTAGCAAGAACACATTCAAACCTAAATGTAGCTCAAAAGAATTGTAAGGTCTATAAATGTTTTTTCGTTTTTTTAAAACCATTGTTTTTGACAACACATTGTTTTTTAAATAACCACACAGAACTAAGAAGAACATTTGCAATGATATTAAGCAACTCGTAATATATACAATAACAATTGTAGTGTCTGAGTGCAATCAAAGGCTGCAAAGCATGGGCGTCCAGCGATAAGCTGAAAAGGCTCGATTTTGACCTTTGACTTTACTTTGACCTGACATCCGACCTCTAATTAACAACATAAAGATTTTGAATGCCGCATTGCTCGTCTCGCGGCGATCATTGCAATAATTGGTTCCAGAGATAACGAGGGGGCAATATTTGCCCCCCCCCTACCGGTCAATGGCGTTCGTCTGAGACCCTGGTCAAGCGCGTTTTAAAAGGGGCTTTGAGCTGGTATAGCCAAGTTGATTTATTTTAAATACAATTAAGGTGAAATACTTAGACCAATGTCATGTATCTGGTCTTGAAGAAATCAATTTTCTTCTTCGTATTGGGGCTTTAGTGTGCCATGTTCACTTTTGGACACTCTCCCCTACATTTAATCCCGAAAGCAGATTTATTTTCGTTTCACACAGGTATGTAAACATTAGATCTAATATTTCCACAAAGAGAATTACAGGCACAAATACAACGAACCTTAAAAGCCAAATCCAATTAATGCTTATGCTATTCAGGCTTGTGCTTATATTTATGTGTTACGTTTGGAACCACTGCTTAGGGTTAAGATCCTGTTCCTGTCTACTTATATGTCTGTCCTTAGATGACACTAGTAGAAAATGACCCAAACCATGCCGTAATGCATAGCAGGAAGCCGATACATACCATCTGCACGATGGAGATATAGGGTTAACGAGTTATTCCTGTTATCAAAAGTGTAACCATCCTGTTTTAAGCTAACCCTTTCCGCTAAGAACCACTGTTTTTAGGGCAAATCATATCATTTTGAAATATACGAAACTCTGTGATGACTTACTGCCGGTCGTTTTTTTGTAAGGCTGCTGACATGTCAACAAACTTGATCTCGCCTGGCTTTTGATGTGGTCACTCTGGCGGCAGGAGCATCTGGTGCAGCCGGATCCGGTCGGCAGCGTCCACCCTCTGACTGGATGCGGGCGCCTGGAGGCGGCCTGTGCCTATGACGAGCCCACCAGCAAGCTCACCGTTCAGGTGCTCCAGGCTAAAGGCGTCCCGCGAAGGGTGCGCGAAGGGGGCAACTATACACAGGTATGGCGCCCCAAGGAAGGTAGGTCCTCTTACCAGCAGACTCCAACATCAGTTCAGCTTTTTAATTTGCTGAAATGTTATGCGACACTTTTGTAACGTCATTATGTAGTATAAAATAGTACTACAAAATATAACTGCCTAGTAAGCTAAATACAATATTTCTGCGTTTACAAGCTTTCATTGCGTTTTTTCATTTGTAATTGTATTTTTTTGATAATTTTTGTAAATATGTACAATTTAAAAAAAAATGTTTGGAAATGTAATTTTTCAATTGTAATATGTGAAAAAAATTGCCAAAGAAAACTTATCTTTTCCGTCATTGAGATTAGTTAAAGCTGACGGCATGCCGTGCAAATAAAGAAATAAAAATAAGATAAAACTAAATAAATAGCATAACTAATTACTCACATATAATGAATTAGCAACAAAGGATCACAATGCGTGTTGTGTTGTTTCAGGTTCAGTTGGCGCTGCTGCCGGGGAAGAAGCAGAAGTTCCGGACCCGACTGCAGTACGGCGACAATCCCCAGTTTAACCAAGCTTTCGTGTTCAGCGACGTCTCTCCAGGTATGTGTAAGGTATGCTTGAACAAACAGGGGCACTCTCTTCTTAGCTGTCTTGCATTTCGTGCTGCACTTGTTATACTTATACTGCTCGAACAATAGATAATGTCCTTTCCGGGGCTGGGATGATTCAGTGATAATACCATATTTAAAAAATAAATGCAATGGTGTGATATTATTCAATAGGGCTGGGCACAGCTCGCGTGGATTACGAAGCAAGTAAAATATTTAGTTTTGTGTTGCTTATTTCAATTTTAATTTGATAACAGTATCAGCGTCGGGTTGACTATTTACATACTTTCTATAGGGCAATCAACAACCACTTGAGAAAGTGTATTGAAATCAGCTTTGCCCCGAATGATGACCTATTTAGTGTCTTTGGGCTTTAAATCTAATGACTTATTTCAACAAAACAATGTTTAAACCTCGCACTGCGGGGACCTTTCTCCCCTTCGCCGTGTGGGGTCCAGAAATGCCCCCCCCCCCCCACACCGCTTTTTAACCCACGCTCTGGTGAACCTCTAAGACAGCTTCGCCCTGGTGGGGAGGGAGGCGAAATTACCCCTCAGTAACTCGACAGCTATGTTGCTATGTTAGCTAGAAACAACAAACTGTGTTAGCTAGAAACAACGCTCTAACAATAATCGATAGAAAATAAAATTTGCTTTCGCGAGTGTCGTCGAATTTGACCTCAGGTTAATAGTTAGGATCCAGAGATCATAGAAGTCAAATATGATCCTTTTTGGCAACAAGTTTTCCGCTAATAACTTTCTACCTAAGGAAGATAACGCAAACATGCTCATTGTTCATGCCATCGTGATTGTCTTGTCACGGCGCTTTGAATGTTATGAGAATGTTTGAATGTTGTGCTTTGTGTCGGATGAGATGACGTACAGGTGCTCTCATCTGATAGTGGGTAATAGTAGGTATACTCTGACGTGTCAGATCAGCTGACCTGCCGCTGTGACGTGTCAGATCAGCTGACCTGTCGCTGTGACGTGTCAGATCAGCTGACCTGCCGCTGTAACGTGTCAGATCAGCTGACCTGCTCCTCTGACGTGTCAGATCAGCTGACCTGCCGCTGTGACGTGTCAGATCAGCTCACCTGCCGCTGTGACGTGTCAGATCCGCTGACCTGCCGCTGTGACGTGTCAGATCAGCTGACCTGCCGCTGTGACGTGTCAGATCAGCTGACCTGCCGCTCTGACGTGTCAGATGAGCTGACCTGCCTTTGTGACGTGTCAGATCAGCTGGAGGGGACGGTGGTGCGGCTGCGTCTGGTGGGCAGTGAGCGGTTACGTCGTCAGCAGTTCATAGGCGAGGCCGTGCTGCGCTGCCGTAGAGATCTGCTGCAGACCCAGGTCTGGCTCACACTGCAGCCTCACGCCGGCGCCGCGGTAAGTCCTCACTCCCAGGCAGGGCTGTTACAAAGTGCCGACTTACCGGACAAAGTTGGCGCAAAAAATATGAACACTTGGTCCGAAAAATAGAAAAACTATTTAAGTTAGTGGTGCTTGGAGCTGCTCAGAGCATCAATTAATATAGTTTATATTAAGCTTACATCTTGATAGTATTTATTTTTCTAGTTTTTATCTAGTTATTATCTAGTTCATTGTATTTATGTAGTGCGTATACAGCTGAATCAAGACTGTACATATGTGTTATGTGCCAATAACGTGCACTTAAAACATTTTTCACTAAGTGTAAACTGATGAGTGTAACAGATAAATGTAAACATTATTTCGTTTTTCTGCAGCTTTTGTCCGGCCACGGCGGCGGTGACTTGAGCGCGACGTGTCGCAGTGACAGCAGCAGCAGCACACAGAGTCTGCAGCGCTGGGGAGTCCCCGAGCTGCTGCTGGGCCTCCAGTACAGCAACGCCACTGGCCGACTCGCCGCCGAGATCGTCAAGGGCTCTCACTTCAGGTGGGAGACGGCCGTGACCATACCTCAGCCGGGAGAGGGCCGTGGCCATACCTCAGGTGGGAGAGGGCCGTGGCCATACCTCAGCCGGGAGAGGGCCGTGGCCATACCTCAGGTGGGAGAGGTCCGTGGTCAGTGTCTCAGGTACAAGAGGGTTGATTTAAACATATTTAATATTTTTTCATGGCTTAATCAATGATAGCATAACCATCCAAGCTAAATATTATCAAGCGCTGAGTCTTGGCAAATGTATGTGATGTATGTAGTAGCAAATGTAGTAGATGCGTACTGCATATTGGTGCGCTGGTCTGCAAAACTTAATAAATCCTGACTCAAACCACAGATATCTGGATCAAACCGGGGACATCTAAATATATATTTCCGCGCTCTTCGACTAAGCTAAGTAAATTTGGCAATGAGCTCTGTCAAACCAAACACCGTGATTACTATGTGAGGCATTTTGAGTCACCATTTATGTGCAAGTCGTACTTGCGTATTCACTGCACCTTGGTAACATTGCGCTCTGTCGGCTGTTTGGGCTAACATCAACTGCCGGCCCTCTGACCTTGTTATTCCTGCTGACCCGGCTGACCGCGCTGAGTGCTGACCTCCCTGTTACAACGCAGGTGCGAGTGTGTGGAGTGGTAGCTGCTTTACTTATATTTAGGTAGTTACGTCGGAGTGATGGTGGCTTGAGTGTCGAAAAGGCTTCACACTGGTACGCCAGATGGTAATATGTGTCAATATTGTCAATTGAATTCATTGTTTTCGATAAACGAACGCGGAATGAAAACGGCACAAATTCGCACTGCCCGTTGAGGGGATTTCACTCCGTGTGAGTTTCTCTGAAGATAAATAACACAAATTGACAATTTTGACACAGAATACCATCTAGCGTGCCAACCTGCAAATTTGTCAACACACGAACCACCTGCCACCCGACCAAACAACCTCAACGTTAGTGAAATAGTTGCCACCCCGCAGACCCGCACTCGCATGCGAGGCTCAGTCTGGGGCAGCTTGACTGAGAGCCAGCTGCGCTGATCCTTATACAGATCCTTCTGATCCTTCTGATCCTTCTGATCCTTCTGATCCCTCTTACACTGCTGACCCCGCTGTCCCCGATGGCACGCTGGCCAAGTGAGCCCTGTGGAACCCGCAGGACATGCTCACTGGCCGGTTGACTTACCCGTGTCCGGCAGGTCGCCGACGGGAGGGCTGGTGACCCTGCTGGCCGGTTAACAGTACCCGTGTCCGGCAGGTCGCCGACGGGAGGGCTGCTGACCCAGTTGGCCGGTTAACAGTACCCGTGTCCGGCAGGTCACCGTTGGGAGTGCTGCTGACCCAGCTGGCCGGTTAACAGTACCCGTGGCCCGCAGGTCGCCGACGGGAGGGCTGCTGACCCAGCTGGCCGGTTGACTTACCCGTGACCCGCAGGTCGCTGGCCGGTTAACCGTACCCGTGGCCCGCAGGTCGCTGGCTGGCTGACTGTACCCGTGTCCGGCAGGTCGCCGACGGGAGGGCTGCTGACCCTGCTGGCCGGTTAACAGTACCCTTGGCCCGCAGGTCGCCGTCGGGAGGGCTGCTGACCCTGCTGGCCGGTTAACAGTACCCGTGACCCGCAGGTCGCCGACGGGAGGGCTGCTGACCCTGCTGGCCGGTTGACTGTACCCGTGTCCGGCAGGTCGCCGACGGGAGGGCTGCTGACCCAGTTGGCCGGTTAACAGTACCCGTGGCCCGCAGGTCGCCGACGGGAGGGCGGGCTCCTAACACGTACGTGCGTCTGCTGCTGCTGAGCAGCGCCGGCAGTGAGCTGGCGCGCCGCAAAACGTCCGTCAGAAGGGCGCAGCCGAACCCGCTCTACAAGGAGACGTTCCTGTTCCAGGTTAGTGATTGCATACAGCGTCACCGACTACCCGCAGCCGCGAGTCAATATACCTCAATAATATGCGCACCTACAATAATATGCACATTGCAGTTTGTTCAGAAAGTACTATGTACCAATGTACCATACATCCTGTGTAATAATTGCGACTGATGCATGGGCAATGCACCGTTTTTTTTGTGTCGTATGATACAATTCTTTTAATTGTCGTATCATTAATTTTTTCAACAGCTGCCGCTTTTTCAACTCCCCGATGTCACGCTTATGGTCAGCGTATACAACAAGCAGAACATGAGGAAGACAGATCTGATTGGCTGGTTCGGAATGGGCCAAAACAGCACTGGAGAAGAGGAGCACTCTCATTGGTTTGATGCTCGTGATGCAAATGGTGTACAAATATGTCGGTGGCATTTGCTTCGTAAAGAATGACTTTTCTACATTGTGTGTATGATCTTGCAATCGAACACTAATTATTGGCCTCAAAGCCAGGTTGGGTAGTATAATGTACTGAATACTTTACGTAAATGTGCTGCTGCTCTAAAGCAATATATTCCAATATGATAAACAACAGCCAAGTGCATGTGCAGATGACTACATCAGCATATGTCTCTTTGTCTTGAGAAACGGGGGAGTCTTAACATTTCGAACATGGCTTCAGATAAACTGCGTGACGTTTCAGTCCATTCGACCGAATGTCGTATCTGCCACCAACTATGGCATGTACCTATTGTGATACTCAAGGAGCCTAAGTAGCTAGATTCAAACCACCGCAGCGCCAATGTCTCGCTCCACGTTACGCCATTATGGGTTATTGGTTAACTCAATACACAGAATGTTCCACGAAATGCTGATTGATTGTACTGGAAGCTTGGCAACGGCTGTCCTTAGGTCCGTCCAGGGATGAATCAAGGCCATATATAGAGGATGAATCATCCCTGCAGCATTCCAGATGATGACGCGGGAGGGTGAAGAGTGGCGATGGTTCATCAACTGTGCACTGTACACGCATTCAGTGCTTGTGAGCGTGACACTGACATGTGCTGATTCACCTGCACAGCATAATGTAAATACATATACATACATGCATGCATACACAGGCGTTCACTGTTGGTACGATGCCGGCGGGCGGCGCTGGGCCGGCAGACCAGTGGTGATGGTGCCGCAGCTGTGCAGAGGCCACAGGCTGGCTGCTTCCGAACACATGCAAACTGAATATACTGAGCCTCTATTGGCGAGCATAGCAACTGCTGTGTCGTGCGGCACAGCATGCATCAGGCGTCATCTGTGAGAGACATCTATTGACGAGCATAGTAACTGCTGTGTTGTGCAGCACATCATGCATCAGGCGTCATGTGTGAGAGACATCTATTGGCGAGCATAGCAACTGCTGTGTCGTGCGGCACAGTATGCATCAGGCGTCATCTGTGAGAGACATCTATTGACGAGAAAAGTAACTGCTGTCTTAGTGTCTCATGCGGCACAGCATGCATCAGGCGTCATCTGTGAAAGACATCTATTGACGAGAAAAGTAACTGCTGTGTCATGCGGCACAGCATGCATCAGGGGCCATGTGTGAGAGGCATCTATTGACGAGCATAGTAACTGCTGTGTTTTGCGGCACAGCATGCGTCAGGCGTCATGTGTGACAGAGATCTATTGAGAGGCATAGTAACTGCCATGCTGTGCGGCACAGCATGCATCAGGCGTCATCTGTGAGATAAACATATTGGCGAACATAGTAACTGTCATGTTGTGCGGCACAGCATGCATCAGGCGTCATCTGTGAGACATCTCATGGCGGCGAACATAGTAACTGCTGTCATGCAGCACAGCATGCGTCAGGCGTCATCTGAGAGAGAATCTATTGGCGAGCGTAGCAAGCACAGAGTTATGCGGCACAGCATGCAGTGAGCCCCAGTTTTGAGGAAAAAAACGGTGAGAGGCGACATAATTACATCATGTAGTAAGCGCACCCTTGGGAGGCAATGTGTGTGGTACGTAGAACAGTACTTTCTGAAGTAAAACGGCAAAACTGGCAAGGTGTGAAGGTTAATGTGGTTGTGAGCGCTTTCCGCTATGCGGTGTGCATCCAGGTTAACTGTATTCCCGCTGGATGCGTTTTCTCGTAATCGTGAGCAGCACTATGCAGCAAAGAAACTTGCATATATGTAACGCGTGCGTAAAATGCAACACGCATGCGTAAACTATGGTATCACCATGTGTTTAATTTACATTTAAGAAAAGTGCGTCAATGCTTTTGTGTGGCGGCAGCGCTTGCATCGTTCAATTTTGCCGACGCATGTTTAGGTCCATTTAAAGTACAAACAAGCACACGGCACGCGATTCGCTGCAAATGCATGCCTCTGTGTCAAAACGAATCAGTCTTTGGGTTATCAGACTGTAAATCTCCTTATTGTGATGGATTTGATACATGGGCAGAATATATCCCTAAAAAAACTAAGCCATAAATGCTGTTAACTCCATAGAGATCATATTTATATATATTTATATATACGATCTCTATGGTTAGCTCATCATTGACATTGGAACAGAATCCATTAAAGCACGTGGATATTTTCAGAATTCGATGAAATTTTTGATCAAAGACAGTGGGGTTTCAAAGACCCCAAGATACAGCCCGATACAAGAGCGTTTCAGTCTGTAGGACTTTGGTTTCAGTCGCATTGTATCATTATGACGGTTGCTCTCTCACTTTATATATCAGATAAATTCACCAAGAGTTGCACTTGAATACTCACGCACACAGAACATGGAAACCTGTGGAGCACATGATCCTCAAGAAAAGTGCTAGAATAGTGTGATAACGCCTGTGTATGTGCCTAACTTTTGGAAGGGCTATGAAGCCAACTGTCGATAATCTAACTGAAATATGTGTTGCATGTGATGAAAAGTAAATTGAAGCTTACCTGCTATACGAAGTCATGAATTTCAAAAAGCAAAGAGATACGTCTTTTGACGGAATGGATGGTGT
>JARBER010129921.1:0-17796 GCA_030265075.1 Balanus glandula
GCGGCGGCGCGGGTCGGGCCGAGGGTCGGGCGGGGGCGGGGGCGGGGGCAGGGGCGGCACCTGGCTGGCCGTGTCAGCGGGTTAGGGCGGCCCCTCCCCGCCGACCGGGGGGGGGGACTGGGGAGATAGGTCACACTCGGGAGCCCGGTCAGCCGATCGGGTCCGTTATAGCAACACTACCTCGACTGCACGGCGCCCAGCCACCTGCCAACGCCAATAGTCTCATCATTCGACAGGCGCCGTGCAGCCCCCCCCCCCCCTCCCTCCCCCCCGCACCAGCGCGGGTCGGGGGCATCAGCGCCTGACACACGTGTCCGGGGACTAACTCTACACGAGTCCAGAGTCACCCGGCCTGGTCGGCCGACTCCCGCTCCATGGGTTGATTTAGCGCCCAGCCGTTGCAATGTATCGATCATGTCATTCTGGGAAGAATACAATGTCGACATAATTTCTGACAGCGCTTCCTGAACTAACAAAATCAAACGTATTTCACAAAACAAAGAAGAGAACAGAAGCTCAGGTGAGCATAGCGTCACCGAGCCCATCGTTTGGCGCGCGGTGACAGTGGCGCCGCACCCCTGCGCCACGCTCAGCGCGACGCTCGCGCAGCGCTGATCAGCTCGCAGCCTCGCTCGGCGACGGATACAATTTCCCCGGCCGCGTGTACAACTCCTAACGAGGCGCGTCAGATTCCGCCAAAAAAGCGTCTGTCTCTGTGCAGCGGGCGGGGGACGCCGCGTCAGCTGTCGCCGGCGCGCCACCTTGGCCGCGGCCGACACGACGCAGAGACGGCGCGGCGCGGCGGACGCGACGCGTGCCGCCCGCTTCCTGCGCCACTATTTACCCGGGAGTTAACCCCTTGAGCGGGGTGCGCCGGCGGGGCGGCGTATTTGTCTTGGCGCGGCGAGGCGGGAGTGACAAACGCGACCCCAGTCATTACCGTGCGTCAGCGGCGGCCAGGTTCGGCGGCCCGCAGCCCGAGGGGGCGCTCTGAGGGGCGCCGAGCCGCGGGCGCCGACAGCCAGGCCGCAGCGGCAGTACATGCTGAGAGACTAGGGCACAATGAGAACTGGGCCTCCAGGGGCAGTAGGGGAGACCGGGGTCACTTGGACGCCGCGGCGACTTGGCCACCCCCGTCCTCCATGTTTACGCTTTCCAGCAGCCGTCAAGAAATGCATTTAAACCTGTTGCCATCTCTATAGCATTAGGTATCAATGGAGCAAATAGCTCCATACCATGCTTCACATAGCAATAGCATGAATATTCCTTATAGTTTCCTTAAAAAGTCACAAAACGTTAATTATAACCAAAACCATACATTTTTCTTCCGTACGAAACATTGTATATTGCCTAGTGTTTAGGTCTCATCGAAATTCCGACAAAACGGTGTGATGTATCGGCGGTTCCAGCATCTGTTGTGACTAATTTGCTAGTTTTAGCGATAACTTAATCAGTGTGTAAACTGTTTAGATTCACAAACCGTTTCGGGGTGATTTGGCCGGGTCGCCTTGAGGCGACTTTCACCTCAGTAATCTCGGGTGAGTTAGATAGGCGGAGTGCCCTCCGAGCCGCGGAGCCTTGGAGGAGAGCCTGACGTGGTGGTCAGGCTCTCAGGGCAGCTCCTGTTCCAGGGCACTATGGACCTGTTCCGTCGGACGGCCGCAGTCGGTCTGCAGGCGCTGCCTCATATCCAGCCCCGGCCGCGCTAGCTGCGGTGTCTGGGAGGTCCGGCCGCGCTGGCTGCGGTGTCTGGGAGGTCCGGCCGCGCTAGCTGCGGTGTCTGGGAGGTCCGGCCGCGCTGGCTGCGGTGTCTGGGCGTCTGGGAGGTCCGGCCCACCCCGCTGACGGCACATGTTCCCCTGTCCACGGCCGAGGTCCGATTTTCATCGACAAACAATTACCGAGTGATGTTTGGTGTCGTGCCGCTGTCAATAGCGGTGCTGTTTTCACAGTGAGTCGCTGATCGGCCGGCGGCCCTGCCGTTGGGAGGTCAATAGCATGACGACATCGTCAGCTACATGAAGGCTGGTTGGCCCAGACCAGCGCGCCGAGCTGACAACGGGCCACAACGAAAACAAGCTAGATCGAAAATATATCGACCGAAGATCCAATAACATTGCCCGGCGACCCGTGGCAAAATAAATAATGATGGCGAGTAGAAAGGTCAATGCCTATCGGTGACACAGGGCAGTTGCTCCTGCCAGTTAGCCGCATCCATTATATGATTTATTTTGGACAGCTGGTCTATTGCATCAATATATTAGCCGATTGCTTAAGAAGTAGATAACACGGTTCTAAAACTAACTTCTTCAGTATAATATTCATAGCGCATGGACCTATATAATTAACGATTTATGTCGGTATTGGCCAATGCGCTTTGCGCATGTTAATGTCGTTATTCGCTACGAATTGCATCGTACTATATCGTGCACTATCACAAAATCCGGTTTATAAAATTATTTAACGATGTCGGTCAATTGCAATAAATCGCACCGTTTTGAAAGACTGACAAATTTTGATTGGAAACGTTACATTTATGTCAGACACATTTGAAAACATAAATAACTGAATGAATGACTCTTGTTCCAAGTGCAATATAGCTGCGGACAGTTGGCTGTCAATCAGGAGAAGCAGCCACCAAAAACAAACTATTAACGATTGCTATTAAATCATACTGGGACACTGCATTCGGAGTAAATCGACGGCACAGCCATGCACAATATATTTCGATTATGATGAGGTGTTTACAGAAGACGCTCCTTTTGCCACTGTATGGAACCATTTATTTAATTCGGTTTGTCACAGCACACAGCAGTGCCGTCATATTTACCATGTTGATATAGAATCGCACAGCTCTATAATTCCTGTCGCGTTTCACGCCAATCGTCGCACCTCTCTCTCTCTCTCGCAGAAGGCCTCTCCACCTGTGTGCCCCACCACTGCCGACACCGTGGGGACGGCGCTGGGATGCGAGCGGCGCGTGAGATGATGATGCTGCGCCGATGGCCACCGTCCGGCGAGCTGAGGTAATCACCACCAGGGGACCGACGCCCCGCTTGTTAGTATGTTCCCGTAAGATTCTAACCCGTCCGCTGGCGGCATTTATATTTATTAATTCCGAGTGTTGCCAAATTTATCATACAGCACGGCTCCCCGGGGTGGACGCGGCGCGGATGAAAAACGCTTTTATAAAAATAAATGCCACCGAGCCGCCCGGCGCGGGGCAGCGCCGACGGCAAATTGCGGCCGTTCGCATGCATTGGCGGCGCGGCGCACGGCCTGCCACCTGGCGGCCGGCCGGTGAACTAGCGGCCCGTCGCGGCCGGTGAATATTGCATGGAGCGCGCCCAAGCGCAGCTTCAATTATTGAATGTTGACCGGTGCACGCATGAGTGGCCGGGTCGGCTGCGGGCCGCGCCGGCGGGCACCCACTGGCCGCCGCCGCCTCCCAGCAAACAGCTCAGCCGACCAGCGGTGTGTGAGGTGGCCGGGGATCAGAGTCCGGACTCAGCTGGGATCAGAGTCCGGACTCAGCTGGGATCAGAGTCCGGACTCAGCTGGGATCAGAGTCCGGACTCAGCCTGGGATCAGAGTCCGGACTCAGCTGGGATCAGAGTCCAGACTCAGCCGGGATCAGAGTCCGGACTCAGCTGGGATCAGAGTCCGGAGTCCGGACTCAGCTGGGATCAGAGTCCGGACTCAGCCGGGATCAGAGTCCAGACTCAGCTGGGATCAGAGTCCGGACTCAGCTGGAATCAGAGTCCGGACTCATACTGACGCTGGGTGAAGGCTGTCCGGATGCCTACAGCGGCGTAGCTGAGGTGTGGGATAGTTACCCAACAGGGCACTTTACCCAATACTGGCTATTGATTCAACTTCTTTGGAACGATCCAATCACGATTCATTTCTGAGCATGACTGATACAAGCACTGTTTAATTCATGCCTGCAAAATTGACAAATAATATTTTCGATTCAAAGAATGAAAACTTTTCCAATCAATTCACATTTTGTTCACCAATGGAACGACATAATACAATGATTGATTCAATCAGCGTTGTTTCGTGTAGGTTTTCATTCAATCACGATTCATGAATACAAATGATCGGTGGTGAATCCATTCTTCATTGATTCAAGGGATTTCGATTAAACCATTGAAATCGATGCAAACGGGGTCTAATCAATAACTAGTCTGTGTTACCGCAATACTGATTCAGCGGTATGTCGGGGGGGGGGGGGTCTGACCATTGTATTGACTAATGCCTTACTGCATGAGAGAAGGTCTGCCGGACTCCGGAGGAATGGTGCGGCTGGTAGCCGGACTCCGGAGGAATGGTGTGGTTGGTAGCCGGACTCCGGAGGAATGGTGTGGTTGGTAGCCGGACTCCGGAGGAATGGTGTGGCTGGTAGCCGGACTCCGGAGGAATGGTGTGGCTGGTAGCCGGCCTCCGGAGGAATGGTGTGGCTGGTATCGGGTACTCACCGTGCTGAATCCAGCCGTGTCCGCAGTCTTGACACATTCTCATCGAGCTCTCGCCGGGGGTGAAGCTGGTGCAACTGCAGCCGCCGCTGGTACAGCGGATGTTCTGTCGACGCAGAGACGGCGAGTCACGATAGAGACGACGGCGAGTCACGATAGAGACGGTGGCGAGTCACGATAGAGACGATGGAGAGTCACGATAGAGACGACGGCGAGTCACGATAGAGACGGTGGAGAGTCACGATAGAGACGGTGGAGAGTCACGATAGAGACGACGGCGAGTCACGATACAGACGGTGGCGAGTCACGATAGAGACGACGGCGAGTCACGATGGAGACGGTGGCGATTCACGATAGAGACGGCGGCGAGTCAGGAGGGAGACGGTGGCGGGTCAGGTAGCAGAGGGGCCAGCAGTCATCACCGTCACCGCAGACAACAGGGGACAGCAAGTCAGCAACATTACGTTGTCGATAGGCGGGTGAGTTATAGCACGGGTAACCTTGCTATGAAATACGAGCGGTGCGGAAAGTATCGATCGTTTGGTAATTAAGAGTAATATAATGCATGGAAGATAACAATAGGACCAATTACTTTGTCCAGCTGCCCGTGTAGAAGGCTTATCGCTCTGCTAATACACAGTGCACACTGAACACGAGTTGTGAGAGAGGAAGTGGAGCGGCTAAGACGGCGCCAAGAGGAGCGGATGACCTTTGGAGGTCACCAGCTGCATCACCGCATCACGATGTTATCTGTACATTTCCGGTAACGAAACCCATTACAGCGAATCGATGTCGCCCTCGGTGCTGTGTATGTATTTGGTGAAGGCGTATGTCAATGTCAGGCGTGGAGGCCGGTATACCGGTAATGTCCGTACAGTGGAGCGCCTCGCGTAGTCAGGAGTTGCGGCGGCGTCAGTCGGTGGTCACAGCCGAACTGCGCGGCCTAATTGGCGCTGTATTATACAGGGGGTCAGCGGGCCGCGGTGGGGCAGGGCAGGGGGGGGGGCAGCAGGACAATCATCAGGTCCCACCACTTCCTCACAGTCCGTGGCAGCTCCGCCTATGTTACACCGTTTTCCGTGTGAGCCCCATGTGCCTCTGAGTCAGCCGGCGAGTCACACGAGCCCGGTGACAGGTGTGCCTCGGGTCCCGTCACGGCCGCCGTCACGCCACGTCTTCATCGCGTCACGAGCAAGTGACGAGTTCGTCGGAATGACAGCACCATCTATCACCGACAACGGCCGCACGCCGTAAAATAATGTACAATGTACATGGCTTAAGAAGCATGCCAGTGGGTACATCGGCTACAGTTCAGCCCGGTGCACACTGGATCTGTAATGGTCATTACGGACAACGTAATACGTACGTCGGTGCCTGCTGACGTCATCATATAGGAGGAGCCGTATTTTGACGGCGTTACGGCGGTGAGACAGCCTCAGTACGCATGCACGAATCATTGGCCCCTTCCATATAGCATGACGTCATCAGGCGTCGCCGTACTCATTACGGATCCGTATTCCGTAACTACCATTACGGATCCGTATACCGTAACTACCATTACGGATCCGGTGGGCAGCGTGGATTAGACCAGGTTGTTTGCTTGCGCCGTCGTCGGGTCAGAATGGCTCCATAGCCAGCACGGTATCGCTGTGTAAATTATTTGGTCCATGCTGGCGGCTGCCGATATTTCACTCCCACCCTCCAATGCCGACCAATTGCGGTGAACTTTGTTTTCCGTCAGGACGTTGCTTGCACGTTAGTAATATCCATAATGTATTGCGACATGTTTCGCACAAACTCATTTCAGTTTGGGGATAACGACCATGTAGCTACACATGACCCATGCTGGCAAGTACCTGCATTTTCCCCGCGCGTTTAAGCACCGCCTCTTTATGTCGCTGTGTGCGGAGCGGGTGAAGAATGTCGCGTTGTCGTGTCGAGCGGCATTTCCGCGGCACCGTGCCGGCCTGGTCCTGTGCCGACGACGCTCCGACTGTCCATTAGATCGGTCCACAATGGGCCCTGACAAGTGTGTCGTCCACGGACGCTGCCGAGGCGCACTCAATGGCCAGCGGTGGCTGATGGCCGGCCCGCAGCCCATCATTACCGCGACGGTACAGCGGCGCAGGGAACACGACAGGCTCGGCTGGCGACATACAGAGGCGCCGGGAACCAGACAGGCCCGGCTGGCGACATACAGAGGCGCCGGGAACACGACAGGCCCGGCTGGCGACATACAGCGGCGCCGGGAACACGACAGGCCCGGCTGGCGACATACAGCGGCGCCGGCAACACGACAGGCCCGGCTGGCGACATACAGCGGCGCCGGCAACACGACAGGCTCGGCTGGCGACGGTACAGCGGCACCGGGAACCAGACAGGCCCGGCTGGCGACATACAGAGCTACGGAATACTACCGAGGGCCGTCCCTCACACAGGGTCCATCTGCTGGATAGATGTATGCATCTATTGCATCATAGTTAAAGCGATTGACATTGACTATTGACAGAGCTGGTCATGGCCGTTGCACAGAGTCGGCCTATTGGACACAAATAGAGCGGCCCATTGTCCCGACACCGCATCAGTTAACGGAGAGAGTGCCCGTCAATCAGCCCTTCCCTCGTCTCTTTCCTTCTCCCAGCGCCCTGTCCTCTCCGGGTGTCAGTGGTGAACATGTGAACAGGCGAACACGATCTGAGCAGGACAATCTCAGCAGCTGACATACAGATGGAACAGTGTTTTGAACCACTAACCCTCTCGATATCCGCCACACCAGCCAAGGCAATGAATGGAATGAATACGGACGTTACACGGTCACTGCGGTTGCTATCGGCGCCACACTATCCGAAATGCTGTAATAAGACATATGAAAGCCTGCTCCAGCCAGATATGTCCCGACGGACCGGAATGGATGACAGTGACCCGGAGCGGTGACCTGACACGGACCGGACCGGGCCCTGCAGGACGGTGACCTGACATGGACTGGACCGGGCCCTGCACCGCCGCGGGTCACCGCGGCGGTGACCCGCGGCGGTGACCCGGGGCGGTGACCCGGGACGGTGACCCGGGGCGGTGACCCGGGACGGTGACTCGCGGAGGTGACCCGGCGCGGTGACCCGGGACGGTGACTCGCGCGGAGGTGACCCGGGACGGTGACCCGGGGCGGTGACCCGGGACGGTGACCCGGGGCGGTGACCCGCGGCGGTGACTCGCGCGGAGGTGACCCGGGGCGGTGACCCGGGACGGAGACCCGGGGCGGTGACCCGCGGCGGTGACCCGGGGCGGTGACCCGGGACGGTGACCCGGGACGGTGACCCAGAGCGGTGACCCGCGGCGGTGACCCGGGGCGGTGACCCGGGACGGTGACCCGGGACGGTGACCCGCGGCAGTGACCCGGGACGGTGACCCGGGGCGGTGACTCGCGGCGGTGAGACTCGTGTCACAGCAGCGCCCGGTCGTCGGCAATCGATGCGGCTGGTGGCGGCGGCCCGGCCGTGGCGTTATCCGTGCTCATCAATCAGGCCGGCCGGCCGATTATCACGACTGCTGACGCTTTACAGCTCGGCCGGCGTCGGTGCCTGTTTTACAGCCGGCGCGCCGTCCGTCGCCAGCACACCATTACACGCCGCCGCCGCCTCACGCCCAAATCGCAGCCGCCGGCAGTCAAATTGCCCCCTTTAGCGGCCACGCGGGAGCTGTTGGGGTTACTTTCAATTTTCCGCCGGTCGGCGGACGGCACGTGGATGGACGCGTGACGGGTGTCCCCGTCTCTCAGCCGCGTGGAGAGACGAGGCCCGCCTCAGCCCGTGGGCGAGACGGATCTCTGTCCGTCTCTCTGACCGATGGAGAGACGAGGCCCGCCTCAACCCGTGGGGGAGACGGGTCTCTGTCCGTCTCTCTGACCGATGGAGAGACGTCTCGCCGTCTGGTGGAGTCCGCGCGCGCCCCGGATGGGATTTTTGAATCGGCGCGGCGTACGTCATGATTCGGGCCGGTATCATTTCATCGCAGGAAGCGAGGGGCGCACAGCGGCGCTAATTTTACCGGCCGTGTGTGTTTGCACTGCGCCGAGACTGGGGCGGCGGGACCTGTTTAATTTCGTCACTGGCTGGCGGCGCGGCGGTGCTCCGGTGTCGAGTTCGCCGCCGCCGTCAGCAGCAACAGCTGCAGTGATCAACGGCGGCCAGATGACATCGCATGTCGAATTTTTGGACGGTATCGCGCCATGGCGACCGGCGGTTTTATCTTGTAAAACAAGCAGCCCCGTCAGCGACGTCAGCTCGGTCGGCTTCAGCTAATTAATTATGGTGCAGCTATTCATCGCGATTGTCGATAGGCCGCCGCTCTCATATATTACCAAGCAGCTCGGGCCGTTATTTGGCCCAGCTCTCAGCGCTCCGGCCGCCTGCCACTCTATAAGTCATGGAACCAGTCCGCATTGACGTCTTTATATGCATGGTTCGTTAGCGCAAAGTAATTACGTAAATTGGCGTGCAACAGCCGCTAATTAGAGCTGTCGTTACGGGCAACAGAAGAAACCGTCTGCCCGCTGGATAAGTGACGGAGCAGCGCGTCAGACCAGTTAGAGATGTCATATCCAGCCGACCTGGCGAGCAGCGACGCGGCCCCGACAAGCGGTCTGGAAAAAGACCGTCCCCTCCTCGGGGTATAGCGGCGCTATTTAAGCCGATTGATCGGAGAAAGGAGCTGCGGTGCGGCCTCGGCGCAGAGCGCCGCCGGCTAATGCAACAATGCGCCGTCTTTTTATCTTCAAACGGTGCGCTGTCCGCGCTGCAGATTGGCTCTGGGAGCTGTTCGATATGACGCCGGCGGGCAGAAAGGGTGCGCGCGCCGCAGACTGAAAAATCGCCCGGCCGGGGGGACGGCGACTGCTGACAAATGGAGCACAATTAAACTAAATCGATGAAAAATTCGAGTCAAATGGGGTGGCGGCGGAAAACCAGATGGTGTGGTGCGATTGGGCGGGATGCGACGCGCGTGCGGTCGTCGCTCCGGCGCCGAGCACGTGCGGTGCAAATAAAAGCGCCACAGTACTTTGCACGGTCCGAGGCGCAGTGTGTTAACACTGGAGCCAGACCACACACAGCTGGTATTATTGTCCAGACCTGCAGACAAAAAGTCACTAAAACTAGCGTTCCATTATCTCTATCAACAAGAGAGAAAAAGAGAGAAAAAAGGAGAGAAAATGAAAAAGCAACTATATAAGCAGGAGCTGATACCCAATTGTCATTAAAACGAGAGTCGTCTTTATTCCACACCTGGATTGATCGGCCGCATACCATTATCACCTGCAGATGCCTCCGTCATTCGGATTGATGTGATCCTGCCTTAGGAGACACACTATAGTTATGCCCATCTGAGGCCTCTCGCACCACACATTCTACCGCGGTTGATTATTGTTTAGCACGCTTCTCTTATACCATTGCGGTAAGAAAATAATCTGCCAAAAATGGTTATTGCTCTTATTTTTACTGACCTACCAATACTGATTACTATCTGTATTAATTTCTCACCGCAATGGTGCAAGATAAACGTGCTAAAATTAATCTTTCGTGATAAAATGTGTGGTGAAAGAGGCCTCAATTCCGGTTACGGGCAGTGGATTTTAGCCGCTGTGGAGGGAGGGAGGGCATTCGCTTTTAATGCTCCCTAGATTCGCCCGGCTCCAGAGCCGGGGTTCGTTTCCACCGTCGCAGAGGTGTCACACTGACTGATGATAGGCCCGCCCCACCAGACCATACACATTTATGCACAGACCTCATATTTCATGCATTTTGCATCTCACCGCCACACTGGTTCAGCAATTTTCCTAGCAGAGGTGACAATAAAATGGTCATTTTTCACGGCAGAGGGGAGGCAGTAGCACGCAGCAGTTTAAAACAAGATCGTACACAATACACATCCACTAAAGTGAGCAGTTTAGTGTGATAACAATGTCAAAGGTATAGGTATAATTCCTTCACAGAGCTGATTTAAGAACACAACGCTAGTGGCGAACCTACGGTTGGGAAGCTGCCCCTTCCCAAATCGCCTGAAAATGTAAAATTGGTACAAAAGTAACACGTTTCCTTATGTACAGAAAATATAAGCAGCTTGTAGCAAGGGAAGTTTGATTTAGATCAGCAAGCACTGCATGAGCATTGAGCAAGCACAATCCAAAGAGTTTTCAGAATGGGGATACATATTTTTTCCTTGCCCTCCTCAACCTTCCGTTCAAGATCCGCCACTGTATGACGCACATAGTATATTATCAAACGCCATGGATGCAGAAACAGACAGTTCCACCCAGCCAAATGCCGGAGGCGCGTCGTTTACAGTGACATCAGGGCCCGCCCCACCAGGCGACACCCCGTTCTGCCGGCGACACAGTGACACCCGGAGTGACAGAGTCCCCGCCCCGACAGACCCTGTACAGAGACACGCCACCGCAGCTCTACAGAGCCGTCCCTGACGAGGCAGCAGCAGAGCCGTCCCAGTTTGGCTGTGCTACAGTTCCAGGTCGGCCCCGGCCGGGGGCAGCTGACCCAGCGGTCCAGTCAGGAAGGCCCGATGACAGACCCCGGCCAGCCGAGCCTCGGGCCCCCCCCCCCGACAGCTGCCCCCCCCCCAGCCGACACACGGAGCGTGGCCGGCACGCGCCACACAAATCCACCGGCCAGGGAGCCTGGCACCCCGGCAGCCACACAAATCCACCGGCCAGGGAGCCTGGCACCCCGGCAGGCAAACAAATAGGAAACACCGGCCCCAGGCGACGCAACGCTTTCGCTCCTTCTGGCAACTGGCCCCACCGCACGAGCCGTCGCCAGCTGTCAGCTGTCTGTTACAGCTCGCTTACAGGTAACACAAACAACGCAGATACATGTAATGGGTTTCTTCGGATGTGTGCGTTATATTAATGCTTTATTATTGTGAATAGTTATTGCAAAGCAATGTCGCCGTTCTTATCATGACATGCTCAAATTATGAGGAAGCTGTCCCACCTCCAGATGACGTATTCAAATGCATGGTGTGCAATGCATAGTGCACATTGCACAATGCACATACACCCTGTTTGAATGAATTACCATAGTATCACATGCCTTTCTGAATTTCAGGAATTCCATGAAGCTACGACTTCCGCTCTGTGCAAGCCCACACTGCGCTCCAAATCGGTCCGGCACAACTGGCCGCCGTTCTCTGCACTGCCCACCACTCCGCTGTCACCGTCGCTCCGAGACTCCTCTTCCGGCGCCCGAAACGTCGTCTCCTCCACTGATCATTACCAGACCCTCCGTCGGCCCCGTAACCGGCCTCGCAGTACAATGGTTCCGCCACTACCGACAGCCAGCAGCCGTGCTGAGCACATCCCAGCGACTCAATCAGCCCCTGACGGGATCCAGCAGCCATTACAGTGATAGCGCACATGTCTCCAGCGAGTCGACCAAAGTGGCGCAGGACATTTGTGAGGAATCATTAGTGGGTCGGCCGGCCGCGCGGCGCTCCAAATAGGCTTCCTCCGGTAACGACCTCCCGGGGAATAGGCGGTAATCCGGACTCATTGTGGCCGCGGCCCCGGAGACAGTATTTTATTGTTGCTGTTGCGGTCGAGATGGCCGCCATTTGTCTCTGCGGTGTGTCTGCGTCTGTCTGTGAGTTGGTCCGGCCGGGGGCTCGTCCCCGTCCCGCTCCCCTCCGATGATGGGCCCGACTCTACCGAGTCACTCGCCGCGACGATGACGAGTCACCTGCGCCGACATTTGGACACTGCAATCTACGAGACCAAGTCGTTTGCGAATCGCTTTCTGGAACGAGGGCGAGCGGCGAGCGATGGGGAAATCTCAAGACGCGGGACGGCGTCGTTACCGCCGAGATCGCGGCCACTGCGCTGCTCGCCGCCTCAGATCGAAGCGTAGCCTTGTGTCGGAGGCGTCGGTTCGATCTATCGAGCGGTCAGCCAGCGGCACTGAGGCGCGCCCCTATTGACGGGATCCGAGAGCCGAGAGCCGGCCCTTCAAACCGGTCAGTTCAGCACGCCGTGCTGCTGAGAGAGTCGGAACACGAGCGACAAACGCGAGTATTGAGATGCATGATATGTGAAACAACATACTGCTTTATATTGAATGCTTCCGGGGATCACTGGTTCAAGGACTTCTGATGAAAGTTTTCGGGGTGTTGTTTTATGTAACATGAATGTAATTTTTAAACTTGTCGAATCCGCTTTATTAAACTAATCTCTAGGAAAGAAGGTCAAACAGTTTTTGAGATCAGGTTTTACGGTGTACAGCAATCACTAGGAAAAAGGCGAGCTCTCTTAGTTCCGCATGGGAACAAGATTAGGAACAGGGTCTAGAGGCAACTAGAACAATACGACTAGGAAGGCAACCACCTCACATATTTCTATTTATCAGAATGACTTGACTTGTGCCCCGTCCCGTGTCCCGTCCCGTGTCCCGTCACGCTGTCTCGTCTGTCCCGTCCCGGTTCGATGCGGCGCGGTGCCACTCCATTTGGCCCCATATGAGCGCGGCCCGTCCATTTGGCCCGCCTGCCACCGCTCGGTCGCCCTATCACTCCAGCACGGGATGCGCCGATGATGGAGCGCCTCTTTGTCCGAGGAGTCGGCAGAATGAGTGTCTGCCAGCCTGTGCAGAGGCGTGTGTCTGCGGCAGAATGAGTGTCTGCCAGCCTGTGCAGAGGTGTGTGTCTGCGGCAGAATGAGTGTCTGCCAGCCTGTGCAGAGGCGTGTGTCTGCGGCAGAAGTCAGCTGCGTACGCGTGGGACTTAGCTGGACTGGGCGCGTGGGTGTTAGGATTTCCTCAAAGTAAGTTTTTTGTTTGCTGCTAAATGCGAGACAAAAGATCTTCCTTACATCGATTTCCCAGCCTATGGAAGCTATTTTATTTCACCAAGGCTCCAGTTCTTTGATGGCAGCATTGATTTGTCAGCAACACATTACAACGATTATCGTTTCAGAGCTTGTATGATGATAGGAAATAGGCACTAAAGAATACTGGAAATGCTACACAGGATGACCACCAAACATTATTTGACGTTAAAAGGCAAAAATTCACCATTGTTATCAGTCAAAATTAAAGATATTAACCGAACTCAGGCAATACAAAAATTATCAAAAACTATTGTTATTTAAAAATAAAACTCGCATATTGTTTCTGTGACAATTAAGAACATTGAAAAGGCTAATAAAATTTCAAAATTATATCAAAAACACAAACCAAACAAAGACATAACTAGCCATATAAATTATATTTACAAAGCAAAGACATGAAACACGTCTTAAAAACCTTTGCTATGCCACGGACGTTTATTTCAGCCAAGCCAACAACAACCAAAGAGAGAATTGAAGTTAAATTGAAATATAAAATTATTTCAATACAAAAAAAATAATGATTTCACGTAGCCGAATGAAGACACAACTAAGAACAGGACAGAATGTCCGCAGAGTGACGCATAAAAGTCATGCTATTGCTGATAAGTGATAACTAGAGGCCGATCACACCCATCCTGGACATTGTCACGCCCTTGTTGCGCTAACTCGTCGCAGAACTCACAAGCCACGTCGAGTACGCCGCAGTCGCCGCCAGCCGCGCCGTAAAAGCCGCAGCATAGAGGGCCGACCATATATCATCGTTTGCAATCACTTCTCACCGCCCGTCGCGGGAGAGATCAATTTTGCACACTACATTAGATCGGGAGCATTGATTCCGAGTGGGTGTCATGCCCGGTATTGATTACGATTTTCCGGCGTGGCGGAGTGAGACGGCCCTCCCTCTCTGTCCCCCCCCCCTCCTTCCCCCGAACACTGCCTCGATTACGACCGATATAGAAACCTCAGATGAAGAATAGTTCGCAGTTTTACGAACTGGTTACCTCCCGTGCTCATGGCAGGGGTCGTCGCAGAAGTTATATTGCCGAGCAGCATACATTTATGGTAGCATTGCCTGTCGAGTAGCTTTGGAACGAAAGCGAAGAAAACCAGTGGCAGGCTGTTCTTCTTTTTAGTGAGTGCTTCTTTGTGGTTTGTTAAAGAGATTTTGGAAAGATTTCTGGTCCGTTCCATGCAATTTTGTGTTCCAGTTTTGAGAAGTCATGGTGCAATGGTTTGTGCGATGAAGAAATGTGGATTGCAGAGCGTGAGCTTGGTCAGTGGCCACCATCTGCAGCCGTCGCCTTACCAAATACCTATGAAAATATTTCCGGAACCACTGCTGAATTGGAGTAGAACTCACAGCTCGTTATCTGTTGTCCAATACAAAAAATCAAATGACATGAATCAACTCCTTTGTCGATTCCTCGTGGAATTACCCACTCTTTTTGTTATAAAGCGAAGCGTACAGTGTACACGGTTTGTTTACCTTCATCGTGTTGCATATTATTTTCTCAGTTTTCTTTTCATATCAATATGATTAATTAGCTAGAAATTAAGGTGGAAAATATCTGGTTAATACGAATAGGAAAAATACATATCAAGAATCATAATTGGACAAATAAATTAGCCTGTCGTAAAAACCGAGTTCTGTTCTTCGTTTCGTGCCTCGGTTTAATGAAATCAAAAGCCTAAACTCAGTGTGGTGTTACCGAACATTTACAGCATGTAAATGAATGATTACTGTTACGTATTTCCAGCCTGATCATGCCAGGTCTTTTTATTTACGATTCTGGCTCGGACAGGTTCTCAGAACAAATCGCCAGAACACCGCCGACATTTGCATATTTGCCGGTTGAAATAGCACTGCAGAGTGCCGATATATTTTGCAGCCACATAATTGCTGCTCCTTTGACCGGAGGCAGAAGCGTACAGTGAAATATAAATCGGAAACATCGCGGCCGTTAATGAGGACGAATTTACGACTGCTGCCGTGATCGCGGCGCGGCGCGGCGCGGCGATCGGCGGCGCGACGCGGCAATTGGCGGCGCGGCGCGTCGATCGCCGGCGCAATGTCTGATCGGTGCTGAGCTGATTTTCCAGACCGGCAGGCCAGGTGGTCAGGCAGACTAATGAACGGACCGAGAAGCGAGCGTCCCGGTGTAGCGCCAGAGACAGAGAGAAATAACCAAGACAGAGCGCGGAGACATTCTGACACAGATTCAAAATCGGGACCGGAACCACTTTGATCAAGGACGGGTTTCAGCTAATAAATCCAACTTCACAGTCTCACGATGTGTTTCACTTGCAAAATGCACGCCAGGCGCGTCTCTTCAAGACCCAAACGCCTGCAGGATAATTTGCAAAGATAATTTGCATAAACAGCGTTACAGCAGCTTAATAGAATGTCTGCCACACTGTAACTTCACACTTTGACTGTCACTCTGTAACGGTGACTGTCAATTTGTAATTGTGACTGCCACACTGTCACTTGTTGACTGGAGACGCGATGTCACGCGCCGAGCGCCGTACCCGGCGCGGGGAAGGGGGGATGGGTGCAAAGTGATATGGTAACATAGGTGTAACATACACTGCTGGCCCATAGGGTTGCATGTTAAATTGATACTTTTCAAGTTCGGTTTTAGTACTGTTATATACCTCAAATTATAACATGGAGCGCACAGAAAGAAAGCGGCAACATTTTTATTTCGATTTCTTGGGTCAAAATGTCACGCCCAAACAACGGTTTTCGAGTAATCAACCAAAGAATCGTATCAAGTATGCCGCGCCTCGCGTGTTTCTACTTTTCAGCAAGCTTAAGGTTGCCTAAATCCGGTTGGTAAAAGGAAATACGCACGCGAAGCTGCCATATCCATATATTTGACGATATTTGGTAAAACGATATTTGGTACCCAGTGTATAACCCTGGCCGTACCCCACCCTGCGTCACCTGGGGAGCGACTCGCGACGACGCCACTCACACGCATCATCAATAACGGCCGCTTTTATTAAGACGGCATCGACGCATACCACTTGATGTGCGGCGCGGGACACAATTTACATGCGATAGACGGCAGGGCGGTGATTTATCATACGCGCGTCACCATTACGGCTGCATCCAGGGGCCATTTTTCACCGTTACACCGCGGAACGGTGAAAAGCCGCGCGGCAAACAGCCTGAATGTGACACTCAGCGGTAATATTTGGACGCCGAGAGCTGTGATTTGTTAACAGACCGATATTCCGAGTTGTGAAACAGCTGTGGTTAACGCTCAGCTCGCGGAAACATAGAGGTTGGGAGTCGGATTCAGTCGGTGGTTATGCTGTGAATAATGACAGAATTAATCGACATGAGAAGCTGGCAGCGTGTGTAACTCGGGCTGAACTTAGACCTTTTATGATATGCAAATTATCCGGGGCAATTATCGCGCAACATACCGGCAGTAGAAACATATCATGGGCTGATTCAGCAGGTCTTAACTTATAGTGAATTATTTCCGGTCTAACTTTTCAGCTCTTCAGCGCTGCAAAACACCCAGTTGGCGGCTAATGTCATATCAGGCCGGAAAGACACTGCATCCTTTCGCTCTTTCGCCATAAAAAGTTTGACAGTTCCGATGTTCGGAAATGGATTTTTAATGAACGCCGAACGGAGCCAGCAAAGTGATTCTTGTCGGTTGTCCGGACGAGAGGAAGCCGCGGGGGAATAAAAGCCAAACGTCGAGAGGGAGACGGTGTTATGACTATGCTGCGATGCCATGGATGGGTGAGCTAACGTCATTCCCAGCACAACTTTTACTGATGCCAAACTGTATTAAAAAAAACATGCAGCGAGGCAGATCATACATAATTAGGAAGATCCTACAAACGCTGTACATTAATCCGCATAGAACGTATGTATCTCCATCACGGGGACGTCTGGACGTGACGGCTCTGACAGCGCATCACACCACGTGACCGTGTCACGCCATTCTTACGCGCACCTTTCACCTGGCTGGCAAGTCGAGCCGCCCGCGCGTCCGCCGGTGACCGCAGCCGCCCGCGGGCCGCCGATTAATTTGCGGTAATGAGCGCGGCGGCCGTCGGCCACTGGGAAAGGTGACGGCCGTGTCAGTCAGACGGCGTGGCGGCCGGCACCACACGTCTGACGGCCGGCACCACACGTCTGACGGCGCGGCGGCCGGCACCACACGTCTGACGGCCGGCACCACACGTCTGACGGCCGGTATCACACGTCTGACGGCGTGGCGGCCGGCACCACACGTCTGACGGCCGGCACCACACGTCTGACGGCGTGGCGGCCGGCACCACACGTCTGACGGCCGGCATCACACGTCAGACGGCCGGCACCACACGTCAGACGGCGTGGCGGCCGGCACCACACGTCTGACGGCGTGGCGGCCGGCACCACACGTCTGACGGCCGGCACCACAC
>JARBER010129922.1:0-11042 GCA_030265075.1 Balanus glandula
CAGAACGCGGCGCAGCAGACTGACCACCTGGCGCTGACAGCGCGCCGAGCCGCTGTGCAGCAGGCGCAGCAGGTCGGCCAGCAGCGCGCGCTGGCCCGACAGGTGCTGCCGGCCCACGCCGCTGCCGCTCAGCGACAGCAGCATCGACAGCATCTGGAAGCAGTGCGTGTCGCCGGCGGTGCCTCCCACCTCGGCCGGCTCGTCCTGCAGCCGCGCCGCCTCGCGCGCCAGCGATGCCATCACGTGGTCACAGATCTGCCGGCACGGCGAGCATGTCAGCTAGCGGCCCTTATTTTTTTTATTTTTTTTTACAAGGAACTGACTTTTCACTTCAGACCTATAAGTGACGGTGACATTTTCGGCCTACCCTCGTGTTTTCTTGAACATCTCCGAAACAGTTAAAGGCAGGCTCTTGAAATTTTCTGACCTTCCCTAACAATAGTCTGGACATGTCTGAAATTTGCGAAAAAACAATATTTTAAACAGGAGCGGTTTGATTAACTTTTACTATTTACTTTTAACTACGATTAGCTTTTAGGGAGGTCTGATCGGAAACGGTTTTGGGATGAAGAAAACAGATACAAGCAGAAACAGATACCGATCGATGAACAGACCTCCTATTCCTGACCAGTGACGTCGACGTCACACCCCGACCGGTGACGTCACATTCTGTATACAGGTATGTGTGTCTGTGGCGCAGCTCACCTGTGTCTGCAGGTGGGTGAGTTTGCAGCGTGAGAACAGGATGGAGACCATGTGTTGCCGCAGGTCGGTATCCTCCTCGGTGCCGGGCTCGACGGGCGCGGCCGCCTGCGCCGCCGCCGCCGCCGGACCGCCGCTCGGCGTCTCCCCCTCGTCCGTCGACAGCAGCTTACCGAACACCTGCACCACACACTAACACGGTCAGGGTAACTAACACCTGCACCGCACACAAACACACGGTCAGGGGAACAAACACCTGCACCGCACACAAACACGGTCAGGGGAACAAACACGTCCTGCACCGCACACAAACACACGGTCAGGGGAACAAACACCTGCACCGCACAAACACACAGGTCAGCTTACCGAACACCTGCACCGCACACAGACACACGGTCAGGTTAACAAACATCTACACCGCACACACACACACGGTCAGGTTAACTAACACATGCACCAAACACAAACACAGGTCAGGTTAACAGACACCTGCACCGCACAGATACACGGTCAGGGGAACAAACACCTGCACCGCACAGACACACGGTCAGGTTAGCGAACACCTGCACCGCACACAAACACACGGTCAGGTTACCAGACACCTGCACCGCACAAACACACGGTCAGGTTACCGAACACCTGCACCGCACAAACACACCGTCAGGTTAACTAACACCTGCACCGCACAAACACAGGTCAGGTTACCAGACACCTGCACCGCACAAACACAACAAACACCTACACCACGCAGACACACGGTCAGGTTACCGAACACCTGCATCACACAAACACCCCGTCAGGTTACCAGACACCTGCACCACACAAACACACGGTCAGCTTACCGAACACCTGCACCGCACAAACACACGGTCAGGTTAACAAACACCTGCACCGCACAGACACACGGTCAGGTTAACAAACACCTGTACCATACAAACGCCCGTCAGTCGACCGCAGCTTACCAAACACATGTACAGTGGATCACACACGCGTCTAGTTAGTTAACAGCATCTTACCAAACTACTAAATACCTGCAGTCTGCAGCCCACACAACCACACACGGGCGAATATCTCATCAGGGGACAGCAGCTTTGCAAACACAGGCGAGACCGAGACAGACAGATACAAACAGGCAAATATTCATACGTATAAGAGAGAGGGACACCGAGAGACATTGCGAAAAAAGCAAGGAAGACGGGGTAACCGACATACCTAAATAGTAAATGCAGACACAGATAGAGCCAGAGAGGCGTCTGCAGAGCATGGGGGCGGGGAGGGGTACCCGGGGGGACCCGAGGGAGGGGGACCCGAGGGAGGGGGACCCGGGGAGGGGGACCCGGGGAGGGGGACCCGGGGGAGGGGGACCCGGGGGAGGGGGACCCGGGGGGGTGCGTTGTTAATCTGACCTGTGCAGCGATCAGTCGGAACACCCGCAGCGTCTCCGCCTCACAGGCGGCGTGGCGGACGGCAGCGGCGGCCGGCGTCTGCCGCGGCGCCCCCACCTGCGCCAGCAGCGCCACCTGCCGCAGCCGCAGGCTGCTGTCGGGCCCCTTCAGCTCGACCCGCAGCCGCGCCGCCGCCAGCCGCGCCGGCACCGGCACCGCCAGCCAGCCGGCGTGGCGCGCCTCCACCGGCAGCGTGCGCAGCCGCGCCAGCGGCCCTGCCACACCACCCGCTCGGAACGTCGCCGACGACACCTTGTTCTGCAGATCGCGCACGTTGTCCACATGTACAGCGGCCAGCCGGAGCGCGCCGCCGTCGGGGGCGCCGGCCGCCAGCGCGGCCGTCACCACCTTGCTGCGGTTGCGGTCCTCGTCACCGCTCTCCCAGAACGTCTCCGTGCTGCCGTCGGTGAGGGAGTCGAGCAGCGCAGCGCGGGACGACGTCTCGATGGCGGCCGCCGACGTGACGTCCTGCAGCGCGCTGAGCAGCACGGCGGACTGAGGAGAGATCACAGCAGACTGAGGAGGAGAGATGGAGAGAGACGCCAGCCCGCAGTCAGCACGGAGCGCAGACGCACCACAGACACGCAGAAACGACACTAGTTCTGTATGTCGTGCGTGCGTGTGCGTGTGTCAGCATGTCAGCGTGTTCGTGTCACCGTGTCAGTCAGTGTGTCAGTGAGTGTCAATGTGTCAGCATGTCAGTGTGTCACCGTGTCAGTGTGTCATGGTGTCAGCATGTCAGTGTGTCAGTGTATCAGTGTATCAGTGTGTCAGTGTGTCACCGTGTCAGTGTATCAGTGTATCAGTGTGCCAGTGTGTCAGTGTGTCAGCGTGTCAGTATATCACCGTGTCAGCATGTCAGCATGTCAGCGTGTCAGTGTGCCGCGCCGTGTGCAGTTCTGTCGTGTCCCACCTGCTGGTCGCCGGAGCCGCCGGCCTGCTGCTGCTGCTGACTCGCGGCGTGTGGCGTCAGCGTCGAGCCGCTGTCCTCGCCGCCAGCCTCGTCCGAACCGGCCAGGATCCGGCTGATGTTGGAGAACACGTGGCTGCGGTGGAGGAAGCCGTGGTCGGCCGGCAGGAACCGCAGCCCCCAGCACCTGCCGAACACCACCGCTGGTCACACCTCTGATAGCTCAGCTTGACCGCCCGATAGCTCAGTTGGGAGAGCGCTGGGTTTATGACCCAACCGGTAGTGAGAGCCATGTTCGAGTCGCTTCGGCGCTCGCTATTCGCTCCAGACTGGGATGACCTGCGGTCGGTGGCAGCTTCCGCACTGAAAGCCAGTTGCCGTCTGTGAGCGGGGCGGCCCGTGTCCGGCTGTGTGGGCTGCCGACTGACCGTACGGCGGTGAGCTGGAGGCTGGAGCCGGGCGGCAGGAGCGGCATCAGGTCGGAGATGGTCTGCAGCAGGCTGTGGAAGGCGGCAGGCAGCGCCGTGCTGCTGCCCGCCAGCGCCACGTCCGACTGAGGGTGCTCCAGCACCACGCCGCCGCCGCTCTCCTGCTGACACAGACACACACACAGACAGACAAACGGTCAGACACGGCTGCTGACAGACACAACACAGACAAAGACAGACGGTCAGAAACGGCTGCTGACACACACAGACACAGACACAACACAGACACAACACAGACACAGACACAGAAACCTAGTTTCCATGGGATACGTTGAATCGGGATTCACTCATAATCGGGATTTGTGTGGCCACGAAAGGTCATGGAAAAGTCTCATTTGGGGGAAAGGATCGGATTCTTAAATTCCGACTAAAAAAAGAAGATTTGGGACGCAAATCCCAGTTTTGCTGGCATTTGAACAAGGCCGTTCGGAGGGGGGTGGGGGCGTTCGGGGCAATTAGTATCCTGGGACAAAATAAGCTTCAATCTTATGGCCTGTCCTGTCGTGTGTCTGTCCTGTCGTGTCTGTCCTGTCGTGTGTCTGTCCTGTCCTGTCGGCTCACCTGGTCAGCGGCCGCCGCCGCTCCGTCCCCTGTCTCCCCGCTCAGAGCCTGGATCAGGTGCCACATCAGGTCGTGAAGACAGGTCGGCTGGGTGACGCTCCGTAGCAGCCAGTTCAGCACCTGACAGGCAAACCCGGCAAACACGTACAAAGTCCGCGCTGCTTGGCGGCACTTCGTCACAAATGCCTACTACAACATGCAAAATCACATTATATATGGCGACAGGTTTTAACAAAGGCAGAAAAATGAGGCATTTATTCGTCATTGCAGCCAAACCCCAACTAAAAATTATTCGCGACAACCCTGCCTCTCAAGACGTGAAGCGCTTACAGTGCCCGACGTGTTCACCCCCCTCCCCCCCCCCCCCCGCCTTCCGGTCAGCACAATGCCTTGCTAACGGCTGACGGTATTTTACGCTGCTCAACAACTTTGGAAATGCACCACTGGATTTGACCCCCTCAAGAAAAAGAAACACCCCTGGATCGTCCCTTGGCACGGTGTCCGTCCTCACCTGGAGGGCGTACACCCGGCAAGCGGCGCGGCGGATAGCACGGCGCAGGGCGCGCTCCAGAGAACCCAGCTCGTGCTGCTGCAGGACGAACGCCACCACCGGCCGGGACAGCAGCGCCTGTGGGGTGACAACGGCAGGTACACGGACACGCCGTCAGCCAGACCATGTCAGGCGGCTTCGGTAGCAGCGCCTGCCAGGCCACACAGACAGAGAGGCTGGCACTCAGTCGGTAGATAGTATCAGGAGCTACCGACAGTGACGCTGGTGACAGTGATCAGCAGGTGGAGACAGTACTCAGAGTAAGCAGCACAGGTCCTTTAAGCACACTTTGATGTGCCCCGTTTTGTTAAGTCATTTATGAAAATATGTGACAAAGACGGAGGGAGAGACAGAGACAAAGGCAGAGACAATGAGACAATGAGACAGAGACAGAGACAGAGAGACAGAGCGACAGAGCGACAGAGCGACAGAGCGACAGAACGACAGAACGACAGAGCGACAGAGCGACAGAGCGACAGAGAGACAGAGCGACAGAGATACAGAGAGACAGAGAGACAGAGAGACAGAGAGACAGAGACAGCGAGACAGAGAGACAGACAGACAGAGAGACAGAGAGACAGAGAGACAGAGAGACAGAGAGACAGAGAGACAGAGAGACAGACAGAGAGACAGACAGAGAGACCAGAGACAGAGACAGAGAGACAGAGAGACAGAAAGAGAGAGACAGAGACAGATGATGATAATTGGGTCTTTGGGGTGCACAACTACAAGGTTATGTGGCGATAATAGACAGAGACAGAGACAGAGACAGAGACAGAGACAGAGACAGAAACAGAAAGAGACAGAGAGAGTACTGTAGCTGTCACTTGCTTATGGAATATGATTTTACTTTACAAACTTGAACAAGTTAATCTTAAAATAACCAATTTCCCAATATTTGCCAAGAATAGAATCTACAAGGACCATGGCTAGCTAACCTGGATGTAAATAACTGGATAGCTGGAGATTTGCTGGACTGTTATAAAGGTATGTGCAAAATATTGAAACACTGAATGCAAAGTACAGTATGTTATACACACAAAATGTGACAAAAAAACAACAACAAAATAAGACACAACAATAGATAATTAAATGAAACAAAAAATAATTAGCTGAGATAAATAGCTTAATCAAACAGGCTAAAATAAGGTTGAATCAAAATGTGACAAAATGCTCAATAAAAAGGCTGTAAAATAACACAATGTATACAAATACTTCAATGTTGGTAAGTATACAAGGAAAAAAATCAAACCTGAGTTACCGCCAAGCAAATAACCACCAACAGTTTAGGATAAAACAATAGACATAACTGCATAATTCAAATTTGAATATCTTACTACGAAATATAAATTTGAGGACTGCCAAAAAAAATTGATTTCCTTTCTAACATGCAGCATGTTTAATTAGTATGTTTCCCAAATCTATCGGTAAATACTGATCTACCTAAAACGACAAAATATTAATACATATTGATGAATATCAGGCTTAAGATTCTTGTGAAGCTCCTTTTGACAGAGGGGGAAGTAAGAATGAAATTTCTGATATTATCTAACATAAAAAATAGTTTTTCACTTTATCTTGCTATGATTGTTGCATGCTAACCTACAAAACATTATCTAATAAAATTATACAAATTTTCAGAGCTTTCTGGGCAAAACAGATGTCTTTCCAATGCTTAAAAATGGAGTCTTTCAACATAAAATAAATAAATAATGGATTCACAAATATATCTGACAAAATAGAACAATCTGACTGGAGGACACATCCCTACCCCAGCAAAATTATCATAAATTAGAAAGAAACTAAATGGACTTTGATCGGGATTGCCATGGATGCAGTTAGAGTTAGGTACATATTTCATCTTGCCAAAGCAATACACTACAAGTACTTACTTACCAATGCTTTTAAAAACACAATGTGATCATATATAGATTGAAGACGTTTGCGGTTAGTTCAAAGAATAACAGTTAAAGCCAAACGTAATACATCTTCGACTGCGCCATCCTGCGTTTACGCTGCAGGCATTTCACTCGCGCTCCCTCGCGCTCGCGCTGCTAGCAGCAATCCCGTTGTTAGCTGTATTTGGCCACCCCCTAGTGAGGAGTTGGTGGACTCGCCCGCAATCACTGATCGGCTTTTATATGCTTATATTTATGTTCTTTGAGGACGAGCACAAATCAGTTTGTGAAACGTGACATATCATGTTTCTTTTTTTTTCGCCTTCACTTTTTACCTGTTTTACCGTACTTACTTCTAGGTCAGGTTTGCTTCGACGCGTCTCCCGAGAGCCCGTTAATAATTTTACCCCACTACGGACGTTCACAAGCGGGAATTTCGATTATAAATGAGTGCGCCCGTCATTCACAAGCATCGAAAATTATAAAAAGGCATTCATAATTACAATGATGATAAAGAGAGTTTAGCCTTCCCAACTGGCAACTACTTATGTTAGGTCAATTATGGTGACAACAAAAAAACACCGCCATTGATTTTGAGTTGACTCGAGGCATCCATGCTTGGCCCTTGGGGCAACACATCTATTCTTTATGCACAAATGGTGATCAGTGTTATTTTAAATGGATGCAAAGGTGTCGCCACCCGGGGTGCCTTGGGAGCCGGGCACCCCCCGGTTTTGCAGGATTTAAACATCAGCTTTATGGCGCCGGCACCCCCAGGCCGATCGCTGGCTCCGCCGTGTCGCCATATTGCTGGTTGGCCCTCAACCAAAAATGTGTGCGACGCCCCTGAATTGATGGGACCTAAATTCCGGTGACAACCGGAACAGGTCCAATACTAGACTGAAATGACCTGCCGATTCCCACAGGGATCTCTACACAGGGACACAATTGTATAATCCACTCGTAACACCTTATGGGACAAGTCAGTAGTCGCTAGTCGATGCACAATACCCTATACAGTACCACAGAAGACGGCGGAGTCAAATGATATCGTTGTGGCCAAACATTCAATAGCCATAAACGGGGCCACGGGCCCACGAATTTGGGAGTAGCCGACCTCCAGTTCATCAGTTCAACATAGCGTTTTTTCTTTCTTCTCAAAACGTATAGGTACCTACTCGTGTCTACTCGGGCCGAATGTGACGCTAATGTAAACGAATTAACCCATATCACATTCTCACACGTGTTGTTTTAATTTGTGCTGTCTCTTTGTAGTCTAGTCCGTATTTTATTCTCGGGTTATTGCGTCAGTTACGATGTCAAACACTGTTCCCGGCCTGTCTGTCTGGCCCGACCATAGCCCCGGGCGATGGCCGGTCACCCGAGGTCGGGGTCGCGAGGTCGGGAGCGGGCCGGAAGCGGAGGACACCGCGACAGTGTGAGAGTAGCGCGTGTCGCAACATTCACGGAACCGCACCGGAAGCCGCCATGAATGGTGCAAGTTGCAAACCATTGTGCCGGTGGCGTCGCCATGGCTTCGAGGCAAGTAGGAAGTTTTGTTTCGAGTGTGCAGGAAAATTACAAGTGCATATGTGCCTTGTTCTTTAGTCTTGATGAATATCTTCTTAAATATGGGACCATGTTGAGTATAGCTGAAAATTACTATGCGCTGCGTTCCTCTAGTATCCCCAGTGCAGCGGAGGCGAAGCACACGATCGCAGGCTGGCATTACTGCAGCTAAGCCGAAACACGACGTCTCCAATGGGGCACAACTCTGAGAGAGTCACGGCGTAAGTTGGTTCATCGTATTCCCGTTCCTTTACTCTGGTTCCTTCCTCCTGGGCAAAGTGTGATACGCCAGGCACTGCCCCTGCGGCCGGCATTCGACAGAGTGAGGCAGCACGGCAAGACATCGGCACTCAGTCAGCGCCCAGAGGGTCTGTACTCAGTACCCAATCCTAAATCACACTCTCAAATGGCAGATTCGCTGAATCAAACACAAGGAAACGGAAATGGTATACAACATTTTATTCCCAGGTTCATGAGTGGTATGTCGTAATCGAGCTTATAAGTTGAATCTCCTCAAACGGAAGCTAGGCTTCTCGCAAGTATGCCTGGATTCGGAAGATACGGCAAAAGAAGCTCCATGACACGGTAAAAGGATTACGATCAACAGACTTTTAAAAGAAAAAAACGGGAGGAGGGGAGGAGAGCGCCGCAACGGAAGCAGTTATATGGCGCTCATAAAAAAACGGGAAACAGTTGTTAATGCCAATTGCTAATGGACGGCGGAGAAGTGTACTCATACATAGTCTCCCCTAGCGTTGATACAACCGGTAAGGCCACAGGTCAACAGACACGCCCCACGGCCAGGTGCCACGTGGACTCGAACACATCGCAATAAAACCGTACCAGTTTACTAAAGATTCAGATTCAATAATCATCCAGAGCATTAAAGCGCCAGTATTCTAACAGGTAAATAAACCCACAACATTATCTCACAACGTACCACACTCGGACGCAGAATAAATGTGCACATTTGTTCTAACTACCCCTTCCGAACCGTCCACCTCGAGACTGCCCCGGCGGCCGGGTGGGCATCGGCACTCCTCGCGGCGACCCCCGGTTAGTTTCAGAGTCGCCGGTCATTCGCCGGTGCCTCCAGGTCACCGAGGCAGCTCCGAGGCGGCACGGGGTGGCCGGCCGACACGCCCGGGCGGCCGCCATCCCAGTATAGCGACACAGGCGAGCCGCCGCCGTCCCAGTACACCGGACCACACCGGCGAGCCGCCATTCCTACCACACGGCGCCCCAAACAGGCACAGCTGTTTTGACGACAAAATGTTCCCGCCATTATACATTATACACGAATGGTCAATATGCCAGAAATAGAACGGATACGTTTTGAAATAAAGTGCTGTGATAGTTTGCTACATGAAAATCTTGAACAAATAGATAACCTAGAAATTGGCAGCAAATGATATTTTTGTCACACGACTGTACAATATCGAAAGACATGTCTCCGATGATCAAATGACCCTAGCCGTACTTATCATACCATGACCGGCGAGCATGTCAAGGAGACTCGTTTTGTACAATCGATCCACCAACTACAATGCAGTGAGTCCAACAACTACAACTACAACTGAAGGTAAGCTGCAGTATACGTGCTGTGTGTGTGTGGGGTCGGCAGATGACGGTGCCTGGCCGGACTGGCTGGTCTGGTCGGTAGGTGGCAGCACCGCGGCAGCGCTGCCCTCCAGGAGGCGGTGCCCGGCGGTCGGCCAGACCACGTGAGCTGCTGAGCTAGCCGTCCAGCTAGACGATGACGCAGGAGGCCGGTTGCAGCTTCTCCACCGGACGCGGCGCCGCGCCGTCCGACACGTCCTTCACCACCGTCACCACCTCCTTGAAGTCCGGGAACGACATCGTCTGCAGCTTAGAGTGCACCACCTGGTCGTTGACTTTGACCTCGAACGATGCTGCCGAACAGTGACGCATGTTAATAAGGATTGCATTCCTGCTCACTCAGCATTCGCCGACTATGAGCTAAAATGCAACAACGAACGCAACGGAATGAACGACATACTGGCCATGCAACCTCAGATGACAAACGACGAACCCGACTCGTTGACAAAATTGCCGATTGAATGCCTGACAAAAATAGATTGGAGCCCAGACGTATATCCCGATTATTTTAACTTCAATCCCTTAAAAGTACGAGGTGCTTATGTCATATGACGTTGTCAATTCGTTAGCCGAATGAAATTAATGCGGATTTAAATCAAGTGATGGCAAATGATTAACCATGTAAGTTATTTATATATTTAGTAGAAAGTCAAATGGAAGATATTGAAACTGTTGATTAATTGTTTTAATTTCGTCAAGACATTGTTTTCTTAAAATTATAAGTAACTGACATGAATTAAATCATGTTCTATCACCTGATTTTATTTAGAACCATGCCATCCATCCTCGCCCACATACACAATAATTCAGACTCTCGACTTACATCGTCTGCCGACGAATCCCTCGACCTCGGCACCGGGAACATTGGCGAGGATGAGCTCCTGCAGTTCCCGGAACCGCGGCCCGTACCCTCATCCGCCGCTGCAACAGCCAGCACGGCCAGCCGGCGTCAGCCACTAGCTACGCACAACACACACACACGACACGCAGACTTACTCTGGCGGCCGACGAAGCCTTCCACTGCAGCACCGGGGACACTGGCCTGGATCAGACCCTGCAGCTCCCGGTACTGCGGCTCGTACCCTCACCCACCGCTGCAACGGCCCGGGGCGTCAGCAGCGAACACAGGGGATACAGGAGACAACACTGTGGCTCGTACCTTCACCCACCGCTGTAACGGCCCGGGGCGTCAACAGCGTACACAGGGGATACAGGGGACAACACTGTGGCTCGTACCCTCACTCACCGCTGTAACGGCCCGGGGCGTCAGCAGCGTACACAGGGGATACAGGGGACAAC
>JARBER010130033.1:0-11040 GCA_030265075.1 Balanus glandula
CTTTCGAACGCCGTATTGGGTTTTGGTTTACGTTTATTGGGAGTGGAGTTAGAGGGGGGGTCGTAAAAGGACCCCCCGGCACGAGGAAGGTGGCGCGGAGCACCGGCACGGCGCGGGTTAAGGCTTTGCTTCGTCAATAACTGTTGACAGAGTATTGCTGACAAATATGACATATATTAATAGGAATTTACTATTAACACAGAATTGGAATTTGAAATCTTGTGTTATTTTTCAATGGCCAATATCGCTTGCTTACAAAAATATCACAGCTGCGCATTAACTGTCCCCGATAGTAACCATGGTAACTATTTGGTGCCACCTGGCGTAATGAGTTAGTCCCAATTTTTTTGCTCATGTTTGCTAGTTTGTACATATCCATTCACGCTTTAATTTAGGCGAAATGGTGGTGGCGCCTGGCCATGGTGGCCGCTACGTCTGGTGCTTCGTTGTTTACGTAGATTTGCAGCGCTCTTGGGCGTTTTGGTCCTAGCCCGAGGCACCACGGCGGGCCCACAATCGACTGCACACCGTTCACTGACTATAGGACGCGCGAATGACTCATTGAAATTCAGTGGAAATTTTGAATTTAAAACCTACAACCTACAATTGTTGTAAAAATAACTTGATGAGAAAGGCTACTGGAGTCACTATTATATAATCTATTTACCTAAGCTACAACTTGAGGACACCGTGGCGATTAAACATTTTAATGACTTTCAACTGTTTTTTATTTTTGCTTTGCTTCTTGCTTTTAGCAATTCATAGCAATTGAGATATTTCGGGTTTCTAAAGCGAAATCATATAACTGGAAAGTTTTATCTTTGTTGACCTCTGGTAATGTAACTTTGCTGTGAGTGGAACAAATCTTGATTTTTAATTGATTTTTACGTGCTTTCGAACGGTGTTGTTCATCTATATATCATAGAAACGGAACTAAAAGGGGGCATATCGACACTCTCCCCCCTCTCTCTCGCTCCCGCGAAGGTGGTGCAGTGCACCAACACCATGCGGGTTAGAATATTGACCGAGGGAGTATTCAGCAGTACTGTCTTACCCGATGATTGCTATATTGCTGCACAGACAATGACAAATTATCTCTAAATATAAAGATTATTGAAAGTAACCTAATGCCTATCGATATATGTCAAAAGATAATACAGAATACAGAATCAGATAATATTTGCGATATTTCATGCATGGCACTTCATCAGATAAAATCGATTACAACAACATTTTACAAATAGTTTAGACAGATAAGTACAAACAAAAAAGGACATCGGATCGTAACAAGTATTCTAGAGACACCTAGAATGTAAATAAAAGCAGAAGTGCAGAAAACATCTACGGCCAGACAAAGGCAGACAAAAGACATCGCAAACATGCGTGAACATATAAATACAAATATAAAGGTTTAGGGTTCATAATAATTGTTTTGATTACGATGCAATATTCAAAGTCACCTTGACCGGAATGTTTCAACCAACATCTTCGTGGAAAATCAGTAGTAAGAAGCAAATATCAGAAATGACGCTCACACGGCCGCAAAAAAAATCGATTCTGTTTTCATTTTATTTCGTTTAGGTAGATGGCATTAGTCTTATTTTAATCATCTTTATATTTGTAATTACCATACTCAGTTTTAGCATCCGATTCTGTAAAAAAATACTGTGTCATCAGTAACTTTTGATTCCGTTGCAATATTGAAAGCCACTTCGACCAAAGTGTGTCAACCACCATCTTTCGTGGAATATTAGCAGCAGTTTCGTGGAATATCACATTCTCGCAAATATCAAACAAATGTTGAGTGCTCATACAACCAAAAACATCGATTCTGCTTTGATTGTATTTCGTTTAGTTACCTGAGCTTAAGCGCTGTATTAGTTTACGCATACTCCGTATTACGTGTTTACGCATTCAGCTATTTTGGCCGCCTATTTCTCCAGCGTGCGATCAATTCTCGAGTACGGAACTGTGATCTGGACTGGCGCGGCCGATTCCCATACAAAGCGGGTCGATCAGGTGCAACACAAATTGTGTGGCTTCTCCACAACACTCATTCCGGAAATGCTCTTTCTCTTTCCTATCGTGACCTCTGTCACCACTTCGAAATTCCCCCTCTGGCCGCAAGGAGAATTCAGCATGATCTCCTTTTTCTTACAAATGCTCTAAGTCCCAAACTGGACACACCGCCTTTGCTCGAAAGCTTCTCTCTTCACGTGCCCGCCCGATCGACCCGCTTACAAAACCTGGTCAATGTTCCACATTCTCGCGTCAACCCCGTGCAGAGGGGAATGTTCACCAGACTGCCAATACAAACAAACGCCTTCCTTAGAGAAAAGGAGGTACATTCCGATGTCTTCGATAATGGCCAAATTATTGGCCATGCAACTTTTAAGCGGCATGTACAAATGTATGTACGTTGGGAAGCATTGCGGACTGTAAATGCTTGACGGAAGCGTTTTTTATGTCTTTTGTTAACGTCTCTGTATTGAAATCTCGTAGCTTTACATGTAGTGTATATGTATGCGTATTATTTTTAACATCATGATGTCTCCTCTCATTGGGTTTATCCAGTTGGTGATATAATTACATAAATAAATAAAATACGTCGCTCATAGTTTCTCCCGAAAATAGTGTTAAACAAGCTTACGAATACGATGCCAATGGAAATGATACAAATAAATATTGTACCAGCATACGTCTGCTGGTACACCAAACGTATTTGATGACCACAACAGTTCCTGGACTCATCTATGTCACAGACACCCATCGGGAAGTGTCATATTTGCACGTTATTGTTATATCGCACGACGCACAAGCTGACAAAGACTATGACGACGCATTTGCACTGTTGGAATGAACCCTCGCCTAAAAGACGAGCTTAATAATACTGACCTAACTTTCACCTGCTGAAAATAAGACAGCACCGCAGAGTCGCAAAGGACAACGTGTTGTAAATAAAAAATATCGCTCATGGTAAATATATTTAAGCTCATTATAACTCAGTGACTTTAGTATTTCTGAGAGTCAATAGTCGTTTTATGCTCTATGTTGTTATGTTCCTAATAACCTATTGCCGCGACAAAAACATAAATCATGTACATGCAAGCAGCATGAACAATATGGTCTTGTTTAACGGACACTTGAAAACTACATACATATGCACTGCAAGACACCTATCACCGAAGAAAAGGTACAATATCAGAAAGATGCAACAACATTACAAATACAACATGAGCTAAATCCCACTATGCCTTCTTCTCAAGACACGCCTATCTGAAAGAGATATACGACTGTTCAATGTACAGTACCTCCTATAGGAACCACAAGGGGCAGTATTCCAAAAAGATATGTGTCTTAGTAGACGTAATGGTACTAGAAAAGAGAAACAATGCATTATACAACAATATTGGCCAGGTTTCTTGGTACTGGAGTCTCCTGATTCGGTTGGCGTTTTCCATTGCTGCTAACGTTTTAGTGACCACAAGTCGGGTCATGTTATTCTACTGCAGACGGCCAAGGAATCACGACACAACTCCACCCAGACGTGACTAGATTATTCGTTACCACATCAGTCATGGAGTTAGCGTATTCGGTTGGAGCAGTATTCACTAATGGCGGAGCTGGAACACTTCACCGATATCTGCATCACCATATGATTCGCAATATCATTGGCGCTGCCGCTGTTGCCAATATCCACTCCACCCTCAGCTTTTCGTAGCGTCTTGACCTGGAGTGATTCCCAATTGTCTTAAGCTGACATCAACGCTTAATAATTTAGTCCAAAGTCATCCAGCGTCGAGAACCACCATGCCAACAACTAGGCTGAGCACAGCAATCTGCCGGCCGGCCTCGTCAAGACCGTGACCTGACCTTGACCCGGCCGAGGTCACCGCCCGGGTGGGCGCCGTCGGTCCCAGGTCGATCACGGCGTTGCTGTGGTTGGTCGGTACTGATTTGTTGCAGTAGGCGGCCCGACAGCAGGACACACATGTCTGCAGCACACAGGAAATGGCAGCGGTGTGATGCGGCCAACGCCAGCGGCAGCAGCATAAGGAACAGTCAATAGGGCTGGAGTGCAATGCAATGCGCTGCTCTGACTATTCATCACACTTTACATCCGTGATTTAAAATATTTGAACAGTAGCAGAAAAGACTTACCATAAAAGAAACTTCATGATACTTGAGGTCAGAAATGAGGCTATTTGTAATGCATCGAACATAATACATGCTGGCATCTCGTTCGCATATACAAATACTGCACCAACTTTATTCTTGGACATACTGCAACAAGGCACTGACTTCCAAGCCTTCAAAGTAAAAAAAAACGTACAGACAGGTACGTAAAACTTTGCGCTTGTCTGTCCGTCTGTCCGTCTGTCCGTCTGTCCGTCTGTCCGTCTGTCCATCTGTCCGACGGTCCACCCGGCCGCCCGCCCGCCTGCCCGCCCGCCCGTCCGTCCGTCCGTCCGTCCGTCCGTCCGTCCGTCCGTGTTACTGACCCTCTGCCTGTCCTGTTGCAGGCAGCCGACCATGTCCGGCCGGCACTGCTCCGCGCCGGCGCAGTGCTTGTTCACCACCAGACTGGAGCCGCTGTTGTCCATAATGTGCAGCGTCCGGCAGAACACAGTATCTGCGAGAGAAAACAAACAGCAACGATACAAATACAACATGAATGCACAGCAGAACAAAGCGCCCCGTGTAGAACCATATACTCTAACACTTCACAGTTCTGCAAACACAGTCAGTAAAATCAGGCAGAACAAAGTGTCTGGTGGATATATACAATTTGTATTTCTCGAAAAGTTCAGGGCCTGGTGACAAGTCACCATAAGCCATAGGTACGCCATACGATTGAGAATGGAGGGTAGTTCGGGTGCTGTTCGACCACCCGTCATTGGCGGATCCAGCCGGCCGTTGGGGGGGGGGGGGGACCATAGTTCGGTACCAAACCTAGGGCAGGGTCAAAATCGAAAACTCCCCGGACTTAGGTCACTATATTTTGGTGGCCACCAATTGTATGTTTTTTAATATTATGGTACTCAAATGATAATGTGGGTTAGCCCGCGCCCCGCTGGGGTCTCCAGCCGAACGCGCCCCGCCGAGGGGGGGGGGGCATATATTGCCCCCCTGGTTATCTCCCGAACCAATAGCCGCAGCGCAACGCACAAGGCGGCAATCGAAAGCTCTCAATGAGTTGCGTTCATAGCATGCTTAAAATTTTCCGAAAAAGGTCATATGTCAGGTCACGGTCAGGCAACCGCAAAATGTTCGATATTTTTGTTTTTGAGCCAAATATTCCGCTCAAAGCTATAAATTGGGACCAATGTCGCATTGTGTGGTCTCAAAGGTATAACGCATCTCCTGCATAAAACAGAAGGGAAAACAATAAGCAAAGGTCAAGGTCAAGGTCAGGTCACACAAGGTCACTGTAGGGAAGAGGCCTACGAAAGCCATGCAATTCATGTTATGTCGGTAGTTTTATACATATAATTCGATATCAACATTCATTTTTACAACTTGACCCCATGAAAAGTCAATATATGTCAGGTCAAATAAGGTCAAATTTTGAAATTGATAAACCTTAACACAAAATAGATATTTATAGACCTATTTTGTCTCAGGAATACCTACAGCGGTGACATTTATTTGCCTACATCTGGTCAAATGCACCCCAAAAAGCAATTGCGAAAAATGACGTCATGAGTTACGAACATTTCGGGAGCCATAAGTCAGACAAATATAAAGCTGTTGACTTGAAATTTGATTTGAGTATTGCTCATACGTAGTTATAACACATATATTCAGGTTTTTTGAAAATGTTGAAAAATAAATGTTTTTTCAAAAACTTTTTTTGAAAACATTAGATTTTCGGGTTTTTAGATTTTAGGGTTATGGCACCGTCCATTACCATAGACAGTCCTTAACCTAAAGCTAGGAGAAAACCAGCGAGAATTTGTAATCAAACCATTCCTGCGACCAGTCAAGTCGTGGACGAGCGCATTTTTAAGTGACAGTCCTCTATTATGCACATACCTACCCATTTACCAGATTATTTGAGATGAGCTCCGCTTCTCAGCACACGTCACACTCACCGCTGTCTGGAGGCGGGGGTGCTGCTCGCAGCGGCCTCAGCCGAACTGCCGCTTCTTCAGAGCTGCTGCGGACGGCTGTTACAGGTAGCCGGCTACGCCCTGCATCTCCTGACAATGTCGGCCGCAACCCGCCGGCTTCAGGGGCCGGGACGGGGCGACGATGTGATTGGTCGCGTCGGTGGCGCCACCTCCAGCCGCCAAGCGGCAAGGCCGGTCCAGGGAAAAAGCGGCAAGGCCTGTCCCCGAACCGTTGTTATAACGGGCCCGAACCCACTGTCGAGTGTCGATAGACCCTGTGCTGATACAGTAAGCGCGCCCATACGCACATCCGCTGAACTATAACACCTAACATGACCGGGTACGGAAGTTTCTGTACAAAAGTTGTGGGCAGAAACTCTGCTTATAACGCCCACACTTCGGTTATAGCACCCAGTTCATCGCCACGGCCATAGCGTCGCCCGCTCCTGCTGTCTCCGCAGTCCACACCTTTACAAACGAAGTGGGCAGCAGCTCCAACTCAGAGGACGAACCATAGCCGACCCTAAATAATGCGGAGATGCAGGAAATGGTTTGTCGACTCCGCACAGGCATGACAAGGAATATAAAAAAAAGCTTGCGATAGCATGCAGGGGCTCGAAACGTCCGCCAATGACGTGCACGAATTTCTACGTGTCAGGTGATAATCAGATGTCTTTTTGGTCATTTATGCGGACGTTTAAGGAACTTCGGATATAGCGTCCGTGGGTTACCAGCCCCCGTCCACCAATTCCAGGATCCCTTCATCGTGACGTCCCCCTGGGGGCAGATTTCCTTTACCCCGTTCGATCGTGTGTGAAAGGCACGCAATTTACCGAAGGATAACGACATAAGTTTAACACATAAAGAAAAACTCAGTTATTCTTCGGATTCAGCTATTCTTATTTTTTGGTGAAATGCATCTAATTTAGGTACTTTCAATACGCGTATAAATATCAATTTTGAGAGGTTTAATTCATGACTGTAAAACGAAGGGAAAGGGACGGCGATCGCTTTGTAAAGCATATGCTGACATATTACAAATTATTGCTGCCAACCGCTGCGTGCCGTCACACTGGCTCCCGTTTCTCCCTATTGGGTAAACCTTATTAGTTAAGTAATCTTGGGTTATAACGCCCAGAAACGCCTTGTCCAGAGGTGGGCGTTATAAGCGGCGTCTATTGTAGCGGGGACGGCGGACGGCGATGGTCGCGGCGAGTCGCAGTGCGAGGTGGAAAGCGACGTGCGGCTGTACCAACATATTATAGATCAGTGAATCAGTCCGATTACCGGTGGTCGTCTGAAGACAAAGCCCTGGACATAGGCCACGTTTTCATGGGACTAGGAAATCTGGATTTGCCCTCCTGGTGACTTCTGCATTTTTGTCTCACAAGAGGAAACTCAAAATGTACCGTCGTGATCAAAGGTCAATGTGCACTGTGGAGCTGATGGGTGATTTTGAGTTCCCTCTTGAGGGGGCAAAATTACAGAAGCCATCACGAGGGCAAATCCGGATTTCCTACTCTCATGGAAACATGGCCATTGTCCCGGCAGAACCGAAGCGGATTAACAGTCTGTGATAGCGTTTATCGGATGGAAAGCACCGGGTATGTGTGTTCCTTAGTGACGGGTGAGGTGCTTAAGGTTCCATATCGCACACTGTGTAATTCAATAACAATGTCATACTTAAACGCAGTGTACCTGAGTGACCTGACCTACACACAAACATCGCCATATGGTTCTAAAATGAGCTTCTCCGAGAGTCTGCCCTGTCTCTCGGGCGTCTGTATCGCTGTCGGCTGCTGACCCGAGCTCGAGCTGTTCTAGGTGTGTCTTCTGAGAGGCGTTCGGCTGCATCCCTAGCTGAACACTAAACAGCGCTCTGGACCTCTTATGGGTACTCGCGCCCGCATTCAGTGCTGAAGCCACCCGACGAACGGGACAACGACCAACGTGCTCCGCAGCTCGGACACCTACAGCGGCGGCATTGGGGCTTGGCGAACTACGAAGACATGACTGCTGTCTCCTTCCGTCCGCGCATCTCACGCCTATTAGTAAAGGAATCCTGCTCACGACGACCCAGCACGGGGAGCCGAATATCGCCGCCAATAGCCAGACTCGAACCAGGATCCCGCGGATCTCCAGTCCGACGCTCCGCCGACCGACCCAGGTCCCGACCCGCGCAGACAACCAAACAGGCTGGATGGCAGACACATCTATATTGGTATCGACCTATTAAGTTGAGCACACAGTGCGGAACGTGCAACGTAGGGCGTGTACTAAACGTTGGAATAACTCACGAAGCATTGCGTACATGGGGTGGCTACAACGCCATATGTGTGTACTGCACACAGCTACAGGCGTGTATACCGTATACTGCTGACTCAGCTACAGGGTGTACCAAGTATCAGTTGGAAGCAAATAACAAGGTGATGACTGGCTACCATATTGCACTTCACTGCATGCTGCATAGGCTGTAAATCGGTAATCTCATCTTCCTGAGATGCAATCAGGTTTCAGTCAACAATAACGCAAGTCGAGGGATGAAAAAACAGAAAACAGCGCAAACAAACAGGTCAGAAAATAATCCGAAATTCACAAGAAAACACCACAACATTGATCAGGAACACATCATATTTTGAACAATTTACGACACCCTGACTAACGGTAGTGACTAGACAAAAAATGCCGCACAATGTTTAAAACAGCATACCTGCATAGCGTCCTGCTGCCATCACGCTGGCTTCAAGGCGGTGAGCCCACTACTACAGCGCTCAATCCACACGCACGGACATTATCGTCCTCACTGGCTGACCGGAAGTCTGGGGTGAACCGGGCTCCACGCATACCAAGATACTATTAACCCCTAGTCCCTAGCATGGGTGTAACTTTAATGTTAATTGGGGTTGTAGCTAATTTTGGAAAACATTACGCCTATGATGCAATGTGATACAAATGGGACTCTTAACAACTAAGTAAACCCTAACGATTTAACAAAAAGTTACGCTTATGGTCCCTAGTGGTCAAACGGTACCTAGCCTTCGGCGACGACAATGGAAACGAACAAGAGGTAGATATCCGATACAGGAGAGCTGGACTGCAGTCGGCATCCGCCAACCAACCGTCCACACGAACATGGCCACAACCAGGAACTTTACAAGGGCGGATCTCGATTCCACTTTTTTTTTGGGGGTGGGGGAGGATCCCACAAGTCTCCATCAAATGTGAAGCTCTGCAGAATTCGTTTGATTATGCATTTGTATGATACAAAACAAACTTCCCTTTGTGAAGAATATATATTTTATTTCATATCAAGGTGTTTCAATCTAGCGCTTATTTCAGGCGATTTTGTGAGTTATGGTCCCTTTGGCTCCTGGATACGCCCATGCTAGGAAATCATGCATACATTTATGAACACAGACCTGAGCAGAGTGGTAACTACTTGAAAAAATATTCACTCAAAGAACCCCGCTAAGGCAACTCTAGTAAAAAAACAACTAATCGATCCCGCGTACATAAAACAATGACTAAGCTCATAGGCATGACCGGTCCTCCTGGCCCTATGTCCGTGGATCACATTCATTAGTTCACATCACAGTTCGCGCTGCGAGTTGAGCTGTTGCAGTACTTAGAACATGGACCAAGTCCGCGACGTCAGGTAAATGAGGCAGCACAGTGGAACGAACCACACCAAAGCTGGCTATTCGAGCTCGCTGCCTGTCGCCGCCACACCTCGCCCGCCACCCTCCGCAGCAGTGTGCTGACTGTGCAGTGTGCTGACTGTGCAGTGTGCTAACCGTGCAGTGTGAATTCAGGGGAAGCAACAAACTATAACAATTTAAGAAACACAATGACTGAACAATAAACGAAAGACACTGTGAATAAAAAGTTATAAATTGCGTTACAATCTACCGTGTGCACGTTCCATAGTAACGGTTCTGAATTTCCAATCCCGTGGTTCACGTTTTCACCAATGACTCCGCCTCCAGCATCGCTGTCCCCGACCCGACCCAGCTGTGTCTGGAGAGCCAGCGGACACCGGTACAAGGTCGAGAGGTGCTGGGTACACCTACACCTGAATCGCCTCCAGGACAGCCTGAGGAGCCCGGGGGGGAGGGCACCCCCTACACCCGCAGCGCCTCCAGAGCAGAGCTGAACCCGATGCTAACCGTCCAGTCGGGCAGGCGGGCCTGGAACTGGCGCAGCGCGGCGCTGTTCGCGCCCTCGCCGTGAATGTGGTGAGCGTTGATGACGGCGTCCACCAGGTAGTCGCCGGCCGCGTGCTGCTCCGACACCTGGCGGCGGACGCGGGAAGCTCAGCTTCAGCGTGGGCCGACAGGTGGCCGATAGGTCGGTCGTCTGAGTACTGTACTGAGTCACAGTGACGTGGCCAACCGCAAACCGATGGAAAACATCTAACTACATGGCATAAAACTCCGACTCTCTACCAGCTGTGAGGTCATGTGATGGCTCTGTGCACCATTTAAGTAAGTTTATTCCATTTCAAATATGTGGAGGCATAGAAGCAACATGCTGAAAGACTTGAACGAAATGTTAGCCTCGTAGCCGAGACCTCAGAATGCATAGAGCCTACTGTGGTCGCGGGACGCACCTTGAAGTCGGCCCAGACGATCCAGGGCGCGCTGCTCTGCCCCCAGGAGAAGTAGAGGAAGAAGGTGGGTCGGCCCTGGAACTCCTGGCCGGTCAGCGGCACACCGTCGGCCAGGTTCCAGCGGAGCAGCTGCACCCCCGGCCGCGGCGACAGCTGCATCGTCATGTGGTCAGGACCTGACAGCAGAGGACAGCTGCATCGTCATGTGGTCAGGACCTGACAGCAGAGGACGGCACATCGTCAGTCATGTGGTCAGGACCTGACAGCAGAGGACAGCAACATCGTCAGTCATGTGGTCAGGACCTGACAGCAGAGGAC
>JARBER010130144.1:0-11040 GCA_030265075.1 Balanus glandula
ACACAGCTGTAGTGACACCACCTGACACACAGCTGTACGTAACATCACCTGACACACAGCTGTACGTGACATTACCTGACACACAGCTGTAGTGACACCACCTGACACACAGCTGTAATGACACTGCCTGACACACAGCTGGAGTGACACCACCTGACACACAGCTGGAGTGACACCACCTGACACACATAGCTGTAGTGACACCACCTCACACAGCTGTAGTGACACCACCTCACACAGCTGTAGTGACACCACCTGACACACACAGCTGTAGTGGCACCACCTGACACACAGCTGTACGTGACATCACCTGACACACAGCTGTACGTGACATTACCTGACACACAGTTATAGTGACATCACCTGACACACAGCTGTAGTGACACCACCTGACACACAGCTGTACGTGACATCACCTGACACACACAGCTGTAGTGACACCACCTGACACACAGCTGTAGTGACACCACCTGACACACAGCTGTACGTGACATCGCCTGACACCCAGCTCTGGGTGACACTATCTGAACCCAGGTTATGGCGAGCAGCGCAGTTAACCCGCGCACCGTCGGGGGTCTGCGCCAAACACGAACCGTAGGGGAGTGTGTGATACCGCCCCCCCCACAGAGATCTAAAAAACTACACTATGTAGCGACAAGTAGAAAACGGTGTTAGATAGCTTGATACGCGATCTATCGAAAGTATATCAGTCATTTTTTTTATCAGGCTCAAATTGAGGTCACCAGAAGTCATCAAAGGTCAAATTTTCCGTTTGTTCCTGTTCTATAAGTATGCTCCAGACAATTCCATATATATTAAAAACTATACTAGATGGAAACAAACGAAAAAAGCAATCGATAGATATTGAATTTTGCGATCTGCAACGTTCCCTCAGATTTGACCTCAGGTCAATATTTTAGGCTCCAGAAGTCATCAATGCCAAAGTGCAGTATTTGGGGCAAAACAGTTGCTCCCTAATAACTTTTTCTCTAAAGAAGATAGTACATTACATTATGGGCACCCTCACCTACCTCACATAGCTAAGCTCTCAGCGGTTTCCAACGAATTGAGGAACAAATTACCACTACGTCGTCCACTGAGTGTACCACGCTATTTTTGTGGCGCCATACTCCCGTTGCGTATTACAGAACACCCACGAATGTAAGCACAATAACGCGCATATATGCGATGCAATCTGCATTGCTTCAAAGCCTTCGTGTAAGCTATTTGTCGGTGTGGAAAAGGCGTATTATTGTGCGTCGCCCCTTGGCGTGCAAAAGAATAGGTGTGTTCTATATCGCTGCGACACCGAGCCCCGAATGCGGCCGGCACCACGCCGGCGGTGGGCTGGGGGCCGATCTCTGCAAATGTGCTAATGTGTGGCGAACGGACTATCAATCAGACTGACATTCTAATTTCTGTCGGACTAATAATCGACAATCGGACTAGAATGTCAGCGCGCAGTGTCCTGTGCGAGACAGCCTCCAGTGCTACAATACAGCTCGCCGAGCTCTGATCTGCTGCCCTGGCTCTCCTGCGGCTGCACTGTCACCGTCACTGACATATGCCGGCCGCTGCACTGTCACCGTCCCTGTCATATGTCGGCCGCTGCACTGTCACCGTCCCTGTCATATGTCTGCTGCGCTGCCCTGCGCGGCAGGAGCGCGAGTGTCTGTCAGCAGCTGTCACTGAGCTGACGTCGGCTGCCCCTGATCTGTCAGAGCGGCAGTGGACTGCGTTCAGCAGGCTGTCAGAGCGCCATACTGCTGTGTATTGCTGCGCATATACTGCTCTGGCTGCTCCCAGCGGTCTGTCGAAGCCACAATCACAGGCTCACCTCACAGCTGTACTCCGAGTATTGCTCCGCGCCACCTGCCGTCCGCGCCACGGTCACCTCAAGTGGAAACCGAGTGTTTCATATATTCTCTTCTATGATTTTCCTAATCAATTAGCCTGTCAGCACACCTCATGGGCCCGTCTACACACACGTCACGGGTCCATATATCAGCACCAATCGGTGGCCCGTCTATCAGCGCCACTGGGACCCATCTATCAACATCACTGGGGCCTGTTTATCAACATCACTGGGGCCCGTTTATCAACATCACTGGGGCCCGTCTATCAACGTCGCGCGTGCCCTCTGGCTCGGTACCAGTGGCATGGTCTAGCTTGCAGGGTGGCGCGTCTTGGGACCCTATCCGACTCGGATCGGCCTGTCAGTAGCTATCTGTGCCGGTGATCGTCGCCGCTGTCACCGCAGCGCCGGGTGGCGGGCGATATGGCCTGCTAATGCGCTGGGCTCGTTACGAGGCGGCTGGGCGCCGCTGGGCGCCGCTGGGCGCCGCTGGGCGGCTGGGCGGCTGGGTGGCGGCGGGGGCCGGTCGAGGAGAACCGAGATCAGACCCGACACCGATGGCCGGGGGCTCGGCCCGCCGCGGACGCCGGCTCCACTCACCAAGGCCAGACAGACGGGCCTCCTCAGTAAGCGGGCGGTGTATTGGGCAGATACAGTCGACGATGCATAGTCAATGTCAGGAGTTTGCCCTCCGCGGCGCCAGCCGGGGAGCGCGGTCACCGCCCTGGATCTGCGGCTCCCTCACAGCCGCCGCCCAGCGCCACAGCGGCCAACGGGGCCGGCGAGCCGTGTCAGCCGGCACGTGACAGTCAGCCGGCGCGTGACAGGACCAGCCACAGCCGCTGCATATGCAGATACATTTGTATGACCGTGTAGTCATGTGATGGCCTTCGCTGCCGCGGTGTGCCGGCGGCGCCGCTGCCTCCTATCTCCTGTCCTGGCAGCACGGCTGGTGGGGCTGGGAGGCTCCACTGAGGTGCCGCGGTGTGCCGGCGGCGCTCCTGCCTCCTGCCTCCTGCCTCCTGCCTCCTGCCTCCTGCCTCTTGCCTCCTATGTCCTGTCCTAGCAGCACGGTTGACGGGGCTGGGAGGCCCCTCTGAGGTGCTGCGGACCTCACTCTCTGCTCTCTAGAGTACGCCAGATCAGTGCTGGCCTCGATGCCCAGATTATAGAAGTAACCAGACAATAATGCAGCCGTCATGTCTGAGACAAGCGAATCCTGATGAGTAATGATCGTCCGGAGTACCTGAAGGAAAGATCAAAACTAGTAAATCCCGTTTTACCTCGACATAAGTGATTGTTGGCATGCGTTTTTTGGAGGGACGACATACCTTCCAGCAAATTCGCTTCACAACTCAAACTACTTAAACCTTATTGAAGGAAATCAATCGGAATTACTTTGCTATTGCTATAGTGAGCTATGATAATGTAGACATGGAAACAACAAAAGGTGATATGAGTCTGCTGTTCCCTCCGTCCACGGGTGATGCGCGGTTCCGACTGGAGGTCACCCATCGCACCTAAATGTCACATAACCACCTAATTACAATAATTGTAGCCCAGACATCAACCTCGCCGAGGCAGCATACTGCTATCGAATATCGATGCTTCTGGTAAATAAGCAACAGGGATATCATTTTACATCCCAGTCGGTACCTTGATATCATATCACATTCACTTAGTTCTGTATTTCCTCTCCCGTCTCAAAATTACTTTGATAACAATATTTATTTGATCCATTTAGCAACATCATTTGGTGTTGGATTATGTAGAGCATCGCCGCCTGCATTGTGCCGTGCCACCCAGACTGCCGTGCTGTATGAGCGGCCCACTATGATGCGCCTTTGTATTTAACCAGTCAATGTAGTGCTTGATGTTCAGAGCAAAGTACTTATTTTGAACTATGTCTGCAAGTATATGAATGCTCATAATAGCGCGATTGACAAACTTTATTAGTGCTACGCTTGTGTACATCTATTGTAAAACCGTACCTATACAGTATACACCATGTAATGTACTGTTACGGCTTATAGGAGCAGTTCAATGTGCAATGCTATGGTGCGATATATCTATGTTTCTCTGATGTTTTAGTGTCCATCCTGTATAACATGCCCAGAGCTGTTCAGTATCGTAAGCCTAATGTGAGTGCCAAGACCTCCACTGTGCTTGCGTGTGGTATAATTACGCAGCGAACGGTACTGGGCGGGATAATTGCTTTTTAGCAGCCATTCCATGTATGTTGTGCGGCCGACTGGATGTGACGTGCTGTTGGGGCATCCGGTCTGTCCGCTGGCGTGTTCAGCGCTCGTGGTTAATTGAGTGACGTCGGCGAGACGGCGGCGGTCAGCAGAGCTCGGATCCACGGCTGACTGGGCGGCCTGCGGACAGGGGTCGGCCTCTGGCCACCCTGTCCGGCCGTCCGGTGTCAGGTCGCCGTTGACGGCCTGCGGGCAGGAGGCGACCACTGACCCCTCTGTCCGGTTGTCTGGTGGCAGGCCGCCGTTGACGGCCGGCGGGCAGGGGTCGGCCTCTGGCCACCCTGTCCGGCCGTACGGTGTCAGGTCGCTGTTGACGGCCTGCGGGCAGGGGTCGGACACTGACCCCTCTGTCCGGTTGTCCGGTGGCAGGACGCCGTTGACGGCCGGCGCCGGCTGCCACCGATGGCGCCGCCGATACCTCGCCGCCAGGGGGACGCTGACAAATGGCGGTGTGATTGTGATTGTGATTGTGGTGATGCTTGTGATTGTGATGCGAGTCGCGGGCGCGGCTGACCCGCGTGTCTGCGGCGAGGTCGGGCCGGGCTGGCCACTGAGCTGCGGCTGGCTGGAGAGCTGCAGCTGCGGCGGGCCGGCGAGCGGCAGCGGCGCACACTGAGCTTATATCGTGACGCGCTTCTGCTATATCGATGCCTCCGTCGCTCCTCTGCGCCAACAATTGTTATATTTTGTCGATAATCTTCAAATTGCTGAATGTTTTGCGAATATACTGTCGGAAGGACTATTGTGTGACTTCTAATGGGTAACTCATAGTTCTTGAGAATATGTATGTGCCGTGGCATGACAAGTGAAATATCAAATGCCAGTAATATCAATATGATCCACAAAACACTAGACACCATGCAAAGTGTGCCATACGCGAACAAACATTATGTTTTTTATTTTATGTTTGAAAATTATCTTCCAACAGCTTAGATGAAAACTAAAGGAGCAAGCATGCTATTATTTTTGCTTCGCTTACTCCCAGCGCTGAGAGATGGCGACAGACTCAAATGCATTACTTAAGGACTGTCATAAAGCGTAAACATAGGGGTGGCCAAGTGACCATGGTCTCCTCAAAATGCGCTGCATATTACACAACCCAGCAAGCAATTAATTCGGGCACTTCTCGGGCAACTTGGGCGTAACATGGACATTGGACACTGTGCAAGGCTGATAGCCCAGTTTACCAACACGCGCCTTCGTCTGCATGGGCACAGCTTTGGCTTCGCATGGACATAGTAAACCTGGGCAAGCTCGAGCTGAGCCCAACAAAGTTGTTCTCGGACTGAATTTAGGCATGTCCGACCAACAGCTTGAGCTGTCTTCGAGCTAGCTCGAGGATACCGTACCGCACGTAGCCGGGCACCTGGGAACACAGTTACCAGTGGGTATAAAAAGCAGCGCAGCTCCAGCCTTGCCCAAGTTTGCTTGGGCAAAAATTGAAGCTCGGTTTAACTTTGGGTTTAGTTCGGACTGCCCGATCAGGCAGCTCAAGCAGACCCCAAGGGACAGACTGGGCTAGCTAAGCCAAATACATTGTCCAGACCCGAGTTCCGCCCACTTGGGAACCACTCGAATTGTTCGCTGGAAGGGCACCAATTATAAATGAAACACGCCAGCAAACGAAGACACACACAAATGGCACAAGCGCTTCAACTCAAACTATAATTGAAATGACTAAGCCAGTGATAGATTCGGCTTCCTCCAAATTCCGGTGCTCCTTCCAAAGTTCCATCGCACCAGCCTAAGTAGGGCTCTCAGAAGCGGGTATACAGCGCGCGGTTCAGTTGAGTGTAGCTGACTGGCTGTTACAGGCGAGCCCCTGGTCTGACCAGTATAACACTGAATAAGTCAGAGGCTAACGTGGTGGCCAACAAACGGAACAATTAATAACTCAGGATGACGGTCGCAGGTCCGTGCCTATGTATCTAACGAGACATGGCACCGGAATGCAGCGCATGGAACAGGTAAAACCTACACAGCCATGACAAGCACACATATTTCTTTCGGATACCATGCGTCACTTTTGCTGCCTCTTGCCCGTTGGCTCGTTATAGACGCTCATACATTGCCAAATTAGACAAATATTTGCACTGTAGTCAGGACGGGCGGTGGCCGGCGGTCACCACCCGGAGCCTGGAGGCGCCTACTGTCACATAATAGTTGTTTAGTTGATCAGGCGAGGCGTTCGGTGTATCAAACGGCAATTGCTTATGCCCAATAACTGGCCTGAGAACATACCACAAACTGTCACGGTTACCCTTACTAATCTCTCTCTGATAGTGTGCTCGGGAGTCGCCATGGGTAGCAGCTCGACACAGTTTGTTTAGCTGTTTGTAGAGATCGCGGTCTTTGCGGGTCAGTGCTGACCGGCGGCGCTGCAGGAGCAGGCGTGTGGCAGCCGACATAGGTGGGGCTGTTATCGATCGCACTCTAGTGCGCCGGAGGGGAGCGACCTCGTCTAACATGGCTACAAAAATACGCTGGAACTCGCCCCACTTCTGGTCTGGTCCGTAGGAGAACCAGACTGGCGTCCAGTCCGCTCGCCGCAGGGCAGGACAGAAAGCCGCAGGTTCAACCTTACTAAGCGGGCGACGCATTACATGGGCTCCACCAGTGGACACAGCCATATTACCGTGACGCAGAACGAGGCGCGTAAAGTCATGGGGCCCTCCATAATGACAGCGGGTCACCCCTGCTCGTGCTATCAGTTCAGGTCGGTTGATGGCTATGACGTCTAGCAGGCTGTTAGCAGGACGATATGTGGGCTGCGTACGATTGACAACATGCAAGCCATAAGAAGACAACAGTCTCAGTAGTTTGTGTTCACGTGGGTCGGTCTTGATGAGGCAAGAGTTTAAATCTCCCGAGACGACAACTGTAGCACGCGGATGGTCGGCGAGAATACACTGCAGCTGACATTCCAGATCCTCGAGGTCTACAGTCAGCTGGCGAACACTGCTGGATGGAACACGATACGCAGACGCGACAATCAGCGGCGGGTGCTTGTCAGCGCGGACCGACGTCCAGATAATCTCAAGGTTTGAGCCAACCACGCCAGTCACAGGCGTTGGTACCACCGCACAGCTGAGCCGATCGCGAACCAACAACGCGACCCCACCGCGTCCCTTAGCCAGTTTCAGATTGGATGGCCTGTCGTGACGGAAGATCTTGTAGCCGTCGATAGACAACAGTCTGTCTGGAACCGATGGGGTACACCACGTCTCACAAAGTCCAAGAATGTCAAAACCATAGACATCACTGATATCATTACGAATATCTGGCAATTTGGGCTTCAGAGACTGAATGTTTATGTGCCCAATGATGAGATGCCGCTCACCTACGTCGGCGTGTCGGCGCCAGTTAGCGCCTCCCCTTCTGCCGCGGCGCCTGGCTCCGCCTCTGCAGCCCCGGCGAGCGCGACCTGACTCGGGGGAGGGTGGCGCGGCGGCCGCAGCTTGTTGTCCAGGGTCAGTGCGCATGCGCCTGCGGCCGGCTGCACTAGGCTGAGCTTCTGGAATGCCCGGAATGGCGCCTGCGGCAGCCGGCCGGCTCGGTGAGCGCGGCCAGGGCCGCACAGCGGGCTGCGCGGCTAGCAGAATGCATTGCAGGACGTGTAAAAAGATGAGCGATCTCAGGAGCAGCCCAACAGCTCCAACTCTCGGTGTCTCAGGCATGTGGCTAGCTGTAGATGTAGATGGGCCAGGTCTTACTAAAGAAGTTGGTGATGATGGGTTGCGTAGCAACTGGGAGACAGTCTCAGGGCGCCAGTACAGTCCCTGTCAGTCTCTGAGGCAATACACTGCACTGCAACAGCACAACAGCAGACTGCCACTCTCGGTATCGCACTCAAAACACAGCAACCTGGAACACTGGTCGAATACGGCACTCGGCACTTAGAACTCGCGCGCTCGGCTTCAAAGGGAGGTTTGTTGGGGCGGCGGACGGGAGAGCCGCAGCTCGCTGCGCACCCGGGCGCTGCGCGGAGACGACTAAGGTGCTTATGTGCTTCAGTGTTCGGCGAAATTATGTTTGGTAGGACTTGAGCGTCATGTTTTAACTTTTCCTTGAGTTATTGAAGTAGTGATGTAGTTTTTCAGAGCTATCAAGAGAATTAGCGATTATTTATTGCAAAATTCAAATTTTATGGCACACATTGTGGCGTCTTTCTAAGTGAAATGGAGGAAAGCGACACAATGTGTGTCGAAATATTTGAATTTGCAATAAGTAAGTGATAACCTTTTTGATAACTTTGAAAAAAACTACATCAATACGAAATTATGTTTCTAGAGAAATACACTACTGGTGAAGTATGATGTGCTTTGTGACTAAATGTCTGTTGAATTGGTTTAGAAGTGTTTAATTGAATTGCTCATTTTCTTACTCATTCGTCATTGGAGTCAAGGTCGCGTTTAAGAGACTGTTGCATGGTGTCGATGTCTTCAGTCGTGTGATGAATTTCGAGTACATTGTCGTAAACATATGATAGTGGTTAATAAATGTTGTATAGAGCGATAAGCACATTGACATATCTACTACCATGGTGCTGGAGGGGCAGTCTCTTTTCAGTGGCCTTTGGTGAAGTGACCGGTTTCGTATCGCGTACACCAGGGGTCGCTTCTGTTGCTGTTGTTTGATATCGATTTTACAGTCCTGCTATATTACATATCAATTATAATGGTGGTCCGCTAGGGATATTTCGATGTCATTGTTGGTGGACTTCATATTTTTAGACGGTTTTATCGACTAGCATATGTGCAGTGGCCTCTTTCAACAGGTTCTCCGCTAATGCCTGGTGCAATGTCAGCTCGGGCGGGGAGAGGGAAATGAGAGCGCGGGAGGAGGAAGGCGATGACACGAGAAGGATCTCGGGTGTCACCTCTTTCGACCACACCAGGCGTCTGCTTTCTCGGGCACGCGCTGTCACCTGAGGCACGCGCTGTGTGTCCTCCGCCCGTATATTGGCACTGAGTCGCCTTCAGCGAACCTGTGTCTGATAGTGCAGTACCTGGTGCGCCACTACATTTTTTTGCATTCACGCTTACCCCCAACGGGTCATCGCCCAATTACAGGAGGGCTCCTTCTCCTCCACAAGGCTACGGCTAACGTGTGGGACCTACATCACACCTGATAAGCCAACCAGGGGCACCGGTCTGAAGAGCGAGAGGCACCGGGTTTCGATCCCGGGTCCTCCCGCTCCGCAAATCAGCGTCCTACCGATTCCTGTGCGGTTTCGCATCAGAGGCCACACCAAATGCACCGAGGATCCAAGTAGCCCGCTGTTCAGTCTGAAGCTGCTGCGAGACCTGCCGCGACGTGCGTGTGCCAGTTTAGTTTCGACTGCAGTGTGAGTGGACGTGGGAGCTGCGTTTCATTGGAAATCCGATCACCCGTACAGCAGTGATGCCTTTGCGTAGCAAGGCAAATCACTTTTCCATCCGATCTCCTGGCGTCTTACCGGTAAATCTCCTGCGCTTTATTGCGAATCCGACCATCCGTGCAGCAGTAATAGCTTTGCGTAGGCAAAACAATTTTTCATCGGATCTCCTGAATTACATCGGACACTGAATTACGTAAGGCTGCTGGCAGAGGAAACAAAACGTAGGGGAGAGTGGGGAATGACTGCCACCTAACTTCGGAGCCTCATTTGGTTATGTTATGCGTGGTAAATGAGACTGATATTTTGTCTGCTTACCTCAAACATTTATCTTCCAAATTCCTTGAAAGCGTGTCCTTTCTTTTTATTATAAAATATGATATTTTTTTTCGATAAGTTTGCATAAAACCGTCTTACCCCACCCCATGGGGTAAGACGGTCTTTGTCGTGGGGTAAGACAAAGACACTTTTCAAATGCATTTGGTGATAGAGGGCAGGAAGATTAGCAGCACGGTAAGAACGACATTCTTACTCTTCAGTGTTCTAACCCTATAATTATGATTTTATTGCTTAGAGAATGTCCGTTTAGGTAAGTGCACTTTTATGAGTTCGAATCTGCCCTTTGACAGATAAAACGAGTCATTCAGCTATAAAAGATTAATCTTTCATAGACTCTGTCTACGTGCATACTAAAATATTGCAATGAATATTGTGCCTAATGACAATGTTTCAGATTTTATATCAATATTAACATAGGCAACCACCAAAAGCAAACGGTGACCGTCTTACCCCACATTTGAGAAAACCATTTAGACACTTCTTTATCGGACGCCATAATGAATCAAGATTCGTTACACCATTGCAACTTAACACTGACTGTTTATGCTATAACCATAGTTGATGTCAAGTTATTAACTTGAATGTTGTAGACCCAAACGCTTACAGAATACAACAGAGATAGTTCCGACTGAGAGGGCTATTTTCGAAAAATATAAATTTCGAAATATCTAAGAAGAGCAAACTCACCTAACTTTGCTAGGCCGTCCAACAGAAAAAGGACATTGCACTCACCATGTTCCCTTCGTAGCGCTAGCGGTTTAGCCCAAGGCCTTACAACCGTTTAGCCTACAGAGCCGTCTTACCTACCTGGCCGTCATACCCCACTCTCCCCTAAGTGGGTAGTTGCTGCATATTTGCGTAAAACAGCAGATGCAGTTATTGCAATATGGTCGATTGAGGGTATACCCATTATCCAAGCACATAACGTTGTTCGGAAGATCAAGCAAACCTACGAAAAATTTTCCGATTAAAGGGAGTGGGTCTACTGACATTGTAATGTCAAACATATTTTTCTTACGTAAAGAAGCTACTGCTTGAATTATTGGATGCGATAAAATTCACATCTGAAGCTCCTTTACTTGATTTTTTACTTAAATTATGTTTTGCGAATATTTTGTTTCGATGTAAAAAAAACATCACCTCTAAAACACGCAATTCACAATGTTACACAAAATGACGCGCTTCAGACAATAAACTGCGTGCTAAAAACT
>JARBER010130255.1:0-11038 GCA_030265075.1 Balanus glandula
GGTACCTTATCCTACAAGAATTTGACATCTTTTGTGATAAAAAAACAAACAAATTGAGAACTTTTTGAGATATATGGATTTTAGTGACGTCACTCACACGACTTTTACGATAAAACAAGCATATGTTTGACAAGCCGCACAATGAACAAATTTATAACAGATTGAAATCCGAAAAAATCAAAGCATACTAAATTGCAAGCGCTACAAAATGGCTATCTCAGTTTTTGCAAAATATTGGATTTTAACCCCCAAAATTTCATTTTGTTTTAAATGATCGCAAACAATTTTTTCAAAGATATTAAAAAATGGAAGATATATGATTCAGCCACATATTAACAATGTCCATACAAAATTTCAAATTGATATCTTTGTTTTTGACCGACTTATTGCTCCCTAAGTACGGTAAATAGTGACGTCATATTTGGAAAACGCGTTTAAGGGAATTTTGAGATCAGATACAGAAAAACAAGTAACACCGTCGTAATCCTGAGATAAAACTAGTCAAGAAAAAATCTGTTTTAGTAAAATTTATCCTTTTGAAAATTTGACCACATGTGACCTGGCCTTGACCTGAATGTGACCTAAGCCTCACTTAAATGTGTTTTTATGGTCAAATGGTGATTATAAGTGAATAATACGTGTACAATGGCATATGAAACATGCCTTGTATGACTTTCTAGAAAAAAGGTGATATTGACCTTCTGTGACCTGACCTTGACCTTGAACTCTGACGACAATCTCATTTTTTGCCCATGCATGAGCTTTTGATACCATTTGGAACACATAGGGTGATCAAGGTCGCAATCCAAGTCTTTGAATTGAAAGCATAGGCGATAAGCGCCAAAGTCTCATTTTTTATCTTTGACCTGACCTTGACCCGACATATGACCTCAACTTAACAAAATAAAATATGTTATAGATGCGTCTCGTTGAGACCTTTCTATTGCCGCATTGCGGGTCTCGCTGCGACGCTTGGTTCCGGAGATGACGCAGGGGGGGGGGCACTTTTTGCCCCCCCCCCCGGTCAATGGTGTTCGGCTGAGACCCCGGTCAAGCGCGGGTTAAAACCCGTCCTGGGGGAGGGGCGAAATCCACCCACCTCTCCGGTTTTTCGACCATAGAAAAAAACGGCGGCGCGCAGCGCTGCCGTTTCTTAGCACACATGCCTATAATTAAACTTGACACTTTGTGTGAAAATTTTGATCTCTGATCATCAAAAATCAGGTCACCAGACTAGAGGCCTCTTGCACCACACATTCTAACGCAGTAAATTATTTTTTAGCGAGCTTCTCTTGCACCATTGCGGTAAGAAAATAATCTACCAATAATGGTTTATACTCCGATTCTTACTGATCTACCATACTGATTACATCTACATTATTTCTTACCACAGTGGTGCAAAAGAAGCGTGCTACAAATAATGTACCGGGGTAGAATGTGTGGGGCAGGAGACCTTTGGTCACATGATGCCGTCACCTAAACAAATTGATGTCGTACCACAGCCACAGTTTTTTTCCCCATTGAGATTGAAACTTGCAGGATGTTGTTAAGTATCAGTACCTTAAATTCATATATTTCGGATTTTTCATGTCGGTGACCTAGGATCAGGTCAATATCGTGATCTCTCCATTATAAGTCAATGAAGAAATATTCAAATTCATTACTATCAAAGAATAAGCATTCTATCAATCTGAATCCTTAAATACGCTATATAATGCCGTTATTGATTATATTAGTACAATAAGTCTCCCCAGTGACCTCTAAGGGGTCACCCTAAGTCATTTGAGGTCAAATCCATTCTTTGCCAATAACTTTCGACCGAATATACAGGATGCTTTATAAAAGATGACACCCCTATGTTCTCTGTCTCATATCTGCCACAGTTTTATCAGAATACCAAAGTCCGTTATACCATTCGAAAGACCAACGAATTGTCTTTCAAGATATTATAAGCATATCTCAATAACTATTCACCTGTGGCTAAAGGATATCCTTATACAAAAGTTGTTGCAATCTCTGGTGAAACGATTTCCCTGTGATTTTTTTTTTGGCGGTCACATCCGCCGCGGGATTATCCGAAGATAAACATTAAGTATTTTATTCCATTCGAAAGAGCAAACAATTAACTTCAGATTAGATTAAGCATATCTCGATAGTAATTAATATGCGTCTACACCATGCTGGAAATTAAAATGTTGTCGGTGACACGGGTACAACTTTTTGGGGATTAAAAAGCATTTTGCAAACAAAAACACGTTTTTGGTTTCACCTTGAATAACGTGCCACTGCTCTCGTCATCTGCGTCAGCACTGTCTCGCAATTTATCCAACTGCCACAATAGCTGCACCATAAAATGCCTTTGTAATTAACAAACAACCAGGACGCCGATTTCTTTCGGCTTTTATCGATAATGTAAGCAAAAACATAATCCGGCGAGACGACCACATAGATACTATTTTTTAGCACCTTCAACACCAAAACTCATTTCCGGTCATCTTGTCATTCCGAACACGTCACCGATGTGATGACGTCACTGATGTTTACAACAGTTCGTCCGCTATCTTATCACAGCTCCTCTGCAGACTGCGCTGACCAATCAGCGGCGGTTTGCGGTTCGCAAACTGGATTGCTGTCACCGTGTTCGCTGCGGTTTGTCGGTAGGCAGCTCTCACTCGGAAGATAAGGCAGCGGTTGCCAGGAAACGTCACGGGACTTTGTGTATAGCGTCTGTGGAGCTTGTTAACCCGTTTTTGTTAACGTGTGAAGACGTGTGCCTTGTTCTGTTCGGAGTGCTCATTCGGGGCGTTATCGGTTATTTGCGGACAAAAAGCCGCAAGAAAATTACACGTAATGCCATTGTTAGCTATCAGAGGACAAAGCGACTATGTTTGAAAGCGTCAGAGTCCGCCTAAACTCGGCCAGCTGATACAGCCGCCTGCCATCCGGAGGACGGAAGCGAGATAGCCGGCATTCGCGGCACTGTCGCCGCCGACCGCGCAGGCTTCGCCGCCGCAGTGCCACACGTCGTAATCGGGTAACGACCGCCCCGACCGTCCGGCTGCAGTGACGGGTCAGCTGAGTGTCCAGACTCCGGTGTCAGCTGCGTGTCGGGACTCTGACGGGTTAGCTGTGTGTCGGGACTCTGACGTGTCAGCTGTGTGTCAGGACTCTGGTGTCAGTTGCGTGTCGGGACTCTGACGTGTCAGCTGTCGCCTTCGGTGCAGCGTCTGCCTGACAATGATCGCGGGGCGTGTGCGTATTCGGGCGCTGCTGGTCACATTCGCCGCCGCCGCCACCGTCGCCGCTGAGCAGCCACCGAACATCGTGCTGATCGTGGCCGACGACCTGGGCTGGAACGACGTGCCCTGGCACAACTCCCTGGTGCGCGCGCCGACGCTGGCCCGCCTCGCCGGCGAAGGCGTCGCGCTGGAGCAGGCGTACGTGCAGCCCATCTGCACGCCGTCGAGGTCGGCTCTGCTGACCGGGCGGTATCCGTTCAAGCTAGGGCGGCAGCACGACGTCCTGTGGCCGCTGCAGCCGACTGGACTGACGCTGGACTCGACGCTGCTTTCCGAGAAGCTCCGCGGCGCCGGCTACCGCACCCACGCCGTCGGCAAGTGGCACCTGGGCTTCTGCAGGCGGGCCTTCACGCCGACGGCGCGCGGCTTCCAGTCGTTCCTCGGCTTCTGGACCGGCTCTGAGGACTACTACTCGCACTGGCGCCGGCTGGACGAGGGCACCGACGGCCTCGACTTCCGCTGGAACATGAGCCTGGCGCGCGAGTTTGACGGCCTGTACTCGTCGGAGGTGTTCTCGGCAGAGGCAGCGCGGCTGATCGACGCGCATCCCACCGACAAGCCGCTGTTCCTCTACCTGGCCTTCCAGAGTGTGCACGCCCCGCTGCAGGTGCCTCGCCGCTACTCGGACCTGTACCCGGGCGTGCGCGACCGCAGCCGGCGCACCTTCCTCGGCATGGTCTCGGCACTGGACGACGCCGTGCAGCGCGTGGAGCGAGCGCTGCGCCGCGCCGGCCTCTTCGACAACACGGTCATCGTGTTCACCAGCGACAACGGCGGCCAGGTGCTGGCCGGCGGCAACAACTACCCCCTGCGCGGCAACAAGGTGACGCTGTGGGAGGGGGGCACGCGCGCTGCTTCGTTCGTGCACTCGCCGCTGCTGGAGCGGCCAGGCCGCGTCAGCCGGGCACTGATCCATGTCACCGACTGGTTCCCGACCGTCCTGCGGCTGGCCGGCGTGCCGACCTCCTCCGAGGAGCAGCTGGATGGCGTCGACCAGTGGGACGCCATCTCGCGCGGCACCCCGAGCGCGCGCACCGAGCTCGTCTACAACATCGACGTGGAGAAGCGGCTGAGCACGGCGATACGGGTCGGCGACTTCAAGCTGATCTGGGGCTACCCGGGCAGCAAGAACGGCTGGTACCCCGAGCCGGGTGTCACCGAGCTGTGGCCGCTGAAGTCCACCGCGCTGCAGCCGACACGCTACTGGGAGAGTGGCGAGCACCGCTGGACCGGCGAGAACACCACCTGGCTGTTCGACCTGGCCGGCGACCCGACCGAGCACGTGAACCTGGCGGCGCAGCGGCCGGAGCTCGTGGCCGAGCTGAAGCACCGGCTGCTGCGACATCGACAGCAGCTCGTACCGGCCGACTGTCCGCCGGACGACCCGCGCGGCAACCCCGACAACTTCGGACACGTCTTCGCTACCGGCTGGTGCGAGCCGCAGACGAGGGCGCAAACGCCACTCAACAGTTTCTCCAATCTTCTGACCTAGAATGTCGTGAATCAGGATCTAAAGCGATTGCGAAAAAGTGATAAGTACTTATGCGCTTATGTGTGCTTAAAGCCTGAACTTAGACGCCCCGGACGCTCCTAGCTGAACACGAGCTAGGAATCTCCAACCCACATGTTTCGGATGGTCATGCACAACTGGCCCGATCCCCGAGGATTAATGACATGGGGATAATACTTTATCGTGGGATGACAAGTGCGTGCTTGTGCGTCAAGTCACGCTTGCTCCATGAACATGATTAATCATCTCTGTATCGAACAAATAAAGGAAATGACCTTTACCCGAATGGGTACATATTGCAGGTGAAAATGTGTTTCGGGCTAATTTGCTGTTTCGGTATGTATGTTTTAATAAACATTCCGAATATATATGCGAGGGACTTGTGCCTCTTGCCTGTCTTGCCACGCGATTCGCTCGTATACACCCCTCTCCCCCCGATCCAGCGCGGCGCTGCGCGGTTTAACATGATCTAATGCGCAGATCTCAACGAGCTGATTCTAGAAATTATAATTTCTAAAAAAAATTAACGAACGGTTGTCTAGGTATAGAAATTAAGAAAGAGTTGACATTAGAGATCACGCGAAAAATAACTGACATATTTGGTGCACTGATTTTGCAATTCATAATATTTTAAGGAGACAACGAATTGTTATTAAGACAAACGTATTGAAGGCGCCGCTTATAGCGTTCACGGTTAAAACATCGAACTGCTTAAAACGTCCGTCCATGTTGGCACAGTTCAGAATTTCCTGTACAAAGTTTGGGCAGTGGTTTCCGCTTATAACGCGGAAGTTTAGCGTGTACTTGGGTTGTAAGGCCCAGTGCAACGCCATCGTGTCGCCTACTGCTGCCGGTCCGCATGTGTATGTACAGTGCCGTACAAATGTACCGTCCACTTCCTCTCGGCATCACCTCTCTATCTATGCTGCCGGTGCTGAACGCAGTTGAAATGTAGTAAAATTATTACAGCCCTTGTCCCCAGTATCAAGGGTTTCAAATGCGGGGCAGAGATGCGGGCGATATGTTTCGTCGGCTTCGCTCTTGAATGACAATGTTTCGACGACATGCATGAGTTCGAAACGTTCGCTAATACAGCACCAGAGGTGAAAATAATGGCTGGATCGTCTCATCCCACCACATGTCTCAAAGCCAGCAACTGTCTCACGCCCAAACTATGCCCTCATAAGCATTTAAATATGAAGTGTTTCACGCAATGTGGGTGCTTAAAATGCTCGAACACATTTACAAACAACGGCGGGAATTATCACTGTCTTTCCTAACCATCCACGAAAACGTTTTAAGGGCGTTTTATTTACTCACCTTCAAAAGACAGGGTAACTTTCTATTGGTAGCTAACACCTGTCCGAAACGCCTCTCCCTGATAAAACGATTCGTAATACTTACTGTTGTTATCCCAGCACCACACTAAGCCAAGTGATGCGTAGCATATGAATTATCTCTTTATTTAAAATTGCTTGTAATAGCCACTGGTACCATCATGATGCGACATCACAACCTCGACAACATGAATACAACATTCATCACTCACCTTTTCTCCCAGATTTCCACTTTCCACCAACACCGAATGATGTGTTTTTTTACATACTCTTCTTACTTTTGTGAACGTTCTTGTTGTGATACAATAATATTCCTTAATTTGCCGGAACAGTTACAGTTTTTGTACCCACATTGTACCTTGTTTCTGGAGAAATATGGAACCTTCACGCAGCCAAGACCAGAGGACGCCTAACGTCTGTCGTCGGCGTCTCAGACCCTCACACTCCCTCCCATCTCACGCAGTCTCCGACTCCATCAGAGAATACACTGGCGCCCGCCACGCAAGGGCTTAACACATGCATTTGATTGTTGTTTTTCTCTATAATTGTGCTACTTTTGAAGAGTGATCGAATACAATGTTTTTTGCATTTCCTTTGCATAGTTTTTTATTATAAGAGTGAATTAGTCACCACTATAAACTATATTGTTTTTGCGTTAGCTTCTTGGCTGAAAAATTTCCCATCGGTGTCTCCATCGTTAAGGACGAGCTTTCCATCAAACTACATACAATTTTCGCCTAAAAAGATTCCTGGGTCACCAACTCTGGCCGCCAACTCGGCGGCCCCACCGTGACGCGAAGGAGAGACGGCGGGCGGCGCGGCGCGCGGAAGTCGTTTGTCAAGCCGGCAGTTAATAGTATTTTGTTAGCAAGGACGGCGTCAGTGGTCGTAGAGAGATAAGGGAGCTGGGGAGGACAGTGGCAATGTATAAATGGTGAACAATTGGAAAGGAGGATTTTAGCATTGTGGAAGATAGCACAAGGTCAAAAGTGATATGGCTGAGTTTGTCTCACAAAATGAATGTCTCTTTCCAGAGGTCAAAAAGTGCGACTGTGTCTCACGACACATTCTGTTGACTTTACTCAAATGTGTCTCACGGTTGCTGATACCGATATAAAAAGTTTACTGCTTCCATATTTACGAAGACCTTCTTACCAGAGTCATGATTGGGTTTTATGACGCGACGACGTATATGTCATTTCGTTATATAATCTTATCATGACTTTCATGACATAAGGCCCTACCATGACTATCATGATTTTGAGATTATTATGTAATATGACCTATAAGCCATATTGCATGATAATCTCAAGAAATAAAATGACAACACTGATTGCAACCAGATACATCATTGTGCAATAATGTGCATACATGAAAGATGCAGACATTTGTTTTTTATATGATGGCAATCGTTGACACTTTTTGTATCCCTTATCTTAAGCATAATATGTCCCCACACCACTCTATCTCCGAGCCCTCCATTCATAACACACGCCTCCCGCAGGTTGAGCTTAAAGGTTGTTGTATTGTGTACCCGCCCAGTGACCGCTGCTGTGCCAGCACCGCACGATAGGTGCACCTGTATGTTAATGCGGCGGACGGGGTCGAGCGGCGCTCGCTCACGCCGGGTGGGGACGCAGGGGAACGGCTACATGAACCGTTGGTGTGCCGTGTGCCTGACCGTCTAATAGCCCCGGGTCACGAGACACGTGACACGGGCCGCGAGCCGACCTCGGGGCTGGCTGGCGGACGATGGGCAGTTGGCCCCTGGGACTGACTCCGGCTAGTTGCTATCAGTGTAGGTACGGTTTTGTCGACCGACTTATGCACCACTGAAGCACTGCCAAACCCGACACCAGACGAGATCGGTATATCCACCGTCTCGCTGCACTCTGGCGTCACACCGGGTGACGTGGTATATTTGGCCACGTCCCTGGTGTTCTAAATTAAACTTGCCATTAAATTAAACATTTCCATTGAGTTACCTTACGGCTCGCTATGTTTGTAAGGTCGCGCCGTTAGGTATTAGTCCATATATTTTGTTGTTGATAGACTCGCTAGTTGTTATTAGTTTTCACGATGTAAGTGACGCTCACCATTTGCTCGCTCCACAATATAGTTTCCTGAAAATGACCTCAAATCGTTATATTGAGTAATACCAACTACTTGATACCGAGCGACTGGTACGAGAAATACGTATATACAAATACGACTAGTTTAGCAACCATCGTCTTCCACCGCAGATCAACCCGGCATCCAAAAATACAGTCCGCTTTTACCAGTTAAACATAACTATAATATAATGAGATATAATATATAGTGAGAATAATTTGACATGCCTAAAGAAACTTGCACCATCTATTGATAGTTTAGGGTGTGCCGCTAATCACGAAGTGCTAGTAAGACATCCCGGGCCCCTTAATTCCGTTCCTTATTCTACTTGTTCCATTTCCACAAGTTTTCAGAATTTTCTCGCTGTAAATTCGGTTTTCTCTAGGCCTCTGAAGTTTTGACGTTAATTTGGTGCTCTATCACATGCCGCGTCGCAGTCTCCGATGCTAATTTCGCTGAAATTCTATAAATTCTGCCAAATAATCATGCCTCTCAGTTGTTACAAAAGGTCCCTGAATGGCTGTTAGTATTACATGCATGATTAAACCCTCTTCTGGCCTCTCTTAGGCAAGAGAAACAACAACTATGCTTCAATTATAACGCTTTTCTTCTTTGACTATATGTTACCATACAGTGGGATATAACCAACACTGGGATGACTATATGTTACTACCGCGATTAATTGTGTCGCTGTCAGAGCTGCCTGACTACAAAGAGATCACTGCAATGTGCTAGCTACTGTTGAGGCACACAACATATCGGAAACCTTCCGCACAAGTGTTTTCACTCTGCAGCGACAATATGCATGTGAAGGAGTGTCAAAGCTAGCACTGCGCTCTCCAACAAAAGAGGTGTGCCCAGGAAAGGCAACGGCGGTGGACCTGCTTGCGGTAAACGCCTGGCCATCCTCCCAAGTCATGACTGAGAGGCCATGGCTCTCCTTCAACCTCATGCGTGACAAATGTGAGACTTGGTTTTGTGATCCAGTTCAGAACTGGCTAACATCTGGCGTCTATTAGCAACTGAAATTATACGTCTTGCCGTCGTGAATAATGGAGCCCAACGAGGCAATGAGGCATCCACCTCTGCTAGGAGCTGATCGTCAAGACAACTGTCAAAGAGCAGCTTCAAGCGCTGTCCCAGATCATAACCTGGCACATAAGGATGGTCAAACATTTAAAGGACTACAAACGTCTTCTTAAGTAATCCCTATGTATAACAGTATTGTATGCGTGTTATGTATAAAGCCATGGTAAATGTCTTTTGCATAGTTGTTGCTTCTCTTGCCTAAGAGAGGCCTGAAGAGGGTCAAATCATGCATGTAATACTAGCAGCCATTCAGGGACCTGTTGCAACAACTGAGAGGCATGATTATTTGGCAGAATATATAGAATTTCAGCGAAATTGGCACTGGAGAATGCGACGCGGCATGTAATATAACACCACATAAAGATCAAAACTTCAGAGGCCATAAGAAAATCGAATTTAAAACGGGAAAATTCTGAAAACTTGTGGAAACTTAACAAATAGAATAAGAAACGAAATGAAGGGGGCCCGAGATGTCTACCTAACACTTTGTGATTAGCGGGACACCCTAAATTGGATACCTAAAATGATAGATGTTGGTTGTGATCAGCAAGTGTGTTGATTCGAATGCATCTCTCCAAACGGATAATCGGAAACAGAAATTACTGTGAACCACATGTGTTATGGTGCAGGAAAGTGATCCTTTACTTTTGCAGCAAACAACAATGTTTATCAGTTACCTAACGTAAGCGCAATAACTCATTCCCTTCGTTTCATGTCATGCTTCACTAATAATTCGCTATCAAAGCATACTAAACCGAATACCAATGAGTTCTTACTCTCACCCTGGTAGGGGACATTGACATTCGTGTACGGGCAGGGGATGATGTCCCCTCCCTTGCAGTTTCATGAATTGTCCAAAAGTAGGGTAACGAATGATTCATCGAGATTGGGTCATTACTACAAATTATTTATCTAAAAACAATAAGGGTTGCCACCCACCCTCCCTCTGGGACAGTGTTAAAAGTATGTGGATTTCGGGTATGACCGCCCCCCCTCCAAAAAAAAACTGTGCCGCCAAACGTCGTTGAAACCAAACTTCGATAAACTTAAGTTAAACTGCGTATCAATGTCGGTGTAAAGCCTATAATTGTATTTTCCACAAACATTGCGTTTGTCGGACAAACTACATAATGCTGACACCATTTCTCGGCCTCTGATTGGCTGGACACAGCCACCTCCGATGCGTCTGACCACCTGATGTCTCTCTGAGCTGCTTGCGGAAGGCCCCAATTGGTCTGACTGTCTTTGAGATGGTCCAACAAATGAGCGAAGAAGTGACTTATTACCATTTCGTTCTCTATTTTGATTATGACCTGTTAGAACGATGCAGAATTTTGAGCGAACATCAGAAATGCCAACTGTTGAACAAACTGAACTGAGGTCGCTTCTCTGAAGAAAAATCGATTAACAAAACAGAATCTGTTCTGTGTGTTAACTCGTTATCTGTGAGAACGGTTAGCATGCATACATTATTACAACCAGGTTAACCCGCGAGTCACTGGGGGGGGGGGGCAATATATTGCCCCCACTTTGTTTTTTTGACGATGGCAGACGAACCGCTCAACGCAGAGCCTTCAAACTTTCGGTACCTGCCACAAATAGTATTAGCCTTCCTTGACAAACTTTTTGAGGTCAAGGTCATCATAGGTCATGACCTGTGACGTCACAAAGTTGACCTATGGTTCGAAAGT
>JARBER010130366.1:0-11037 GCA_030265075.1 Balanus glandula
TTGCTCTGGTACACACTAAGGTCCGGCTTGATCCGGCTCTTATTAGCGTATTTAGAAGAGTTGATAACTAAAAGCATACTCAATCGAAGCGCATTGCCGAGAGCTTCACTACCAGCTATGTTGACACTTATTAATCTTTTGGTTTCCTAAATATTAGCCCAAAACCACTTGTTTGCCAAGGCGGCGGGAAAACTGTTTTTTGGCTAATATTTAGAATACCAAAGTGATTAAGAAGTGTAACCATAGCCAGTAATGAAGCTATCGGCAATACGCTTCGATTGAGCATGCTTGTACTGATCAACTCTTCTAAATACGCTAATAAGAGCCGGATCAAGCCGGACCTTAATGTGTACCAGAGCAACTGCGGGTCCCTGTACATGTGATTATACAAAACAATGTTGGAAAGGAATGTTTAATAAAACACAAGCACGTGCAGATATTCGTGATTTGATTTGTCCTGCTAAATTGTATCTCAAAGGATGTATTAAGTGACAGTTTGGGACAAATCGGGTGACTGAGCGTCATGCTATTGCCTGTAAGCCAAAGGTGCCGGTCCAGCCGATGAATCAATCTGCCGGTCCAGGCGCGGAACGCATGTTAAGCATTATCCGCACAAAACCGTGTAGCAGCGAAACTGAGAGACGACCGTCTGTTTTTTTTACCAATACAATTCTATGAAGCTTTTTACTAGCGTACCAATTTGCAGTGAAATTCACTGAATTTTCTGGAAAATACAGCTGTTTGTTTTGCAATCCTTTTTTGTAATCAACCGGAACCAAACTGATATCAATAACCTTGCGCCCAATAGAAGATCGTTGAGACCCGTGACAGAACGGGCATCGGGTAGGCCCTCAGAACGACGGTGCCAGCTCGAATGACTTTTATATCTATATTATTATTCATCATCGGCTCGCTCTACCGCCACGGATGAACATCGAGCAGCACTGCGCCGTAATAGCTCAGAACAATGGTTCGCCGTTCACGAGAGCGTTGATGCTGTGCCGCGCAGCACAAAATGCCTGATCGAAGGCGATGCTGTGTTGCACAGCACAAAACGCCTGATCGCAGGCGATGCTGTGCCCTGCAGCACAAAACGCCTGGTCACAGACATTGTATGTGAATGGAAACAAAATCGCAGTTGATAATATAAATGCATGGTCAGTATGAGCAAGTAGGTAAAAGTAGCCATGTGACGTATTTGTGACGATAAACGTCCGGTTGATGCCGTTTTTAAGCAAACTAAATTCGACGAGAAATCGTATTTTGAGTATAACTGATAAATTCACAGAACATAAAATGGGATTTGCTCACAATCTAGTTACCAGGCATAAGTCAGGGCAACTTCGAAAACAATTATTCACCCATGAGCCAGATAGCGATGTTGGGAGCAACAGGAGCCAGGACGGCGATACTGGGGGCAGCAGGAGCCAGGACGGCGATACTGGGAGCAGCAGGAGCCAGCAAGGCGATACTGGGGGCAGAAGGAGCCGTGAGGGCGATGCTGGATGCTGCTGGGTGTGGTGGGTGGTCTGGCGTTGAGTTGGGGCGGTATTGTTACTGTTCAAGATTTATGTCATCATTTTGACACCACCATTGACTCATCCTTTTATTTCATTTTGTGATTTCTCAGTTTGTATTTGTTTTCAGTTTATTTCAACTACTGAGTAAATGATAGTAAGTCTCCAATACTTACTGGGTACATCACCCAGTTAAATTTTGGGTTGAATATTGCACTAGGTACAGCGTAACTAATGTACCCAATGGTGGTTACGCACATGTCTGAGGTCATCAATTACCGCCAAGGAGAGCCTCTGTCGGTCACTGAACTAAATGGCATTAATTTTCCCATTTATGAAATTTATCAAAACAATTGTGATGATGTGTAATGCCACGAAGTAGCGCACAAAATCCTATTTTTTTATTGCCGATAGTTGGATTTTACACTGACAAAGTCATGATTACTGATCACTTTGTATTGCGCTTTGCTTTCATTCATTACGGGTTATGTAACACAAACTATAACTTTGCTTTGAGGGGGGGGGGGGGGGGGCAACCAAAAAATAAATGAAAAGCCTACCCCTTCCCGGCTTTCCGGAGGCCACATGGGTGGATCGGCACTCACCGGATCCGCCGGTGAAGCAAGGCCACGCTACACTATACTGTTGTCGCTTTCCATTGCTATTCTATTTTTCGTGTATTGCTCGGTGCAAGCCGGACCAAGTCACACCATCGGGCGGGTCCGTAGTATTTAAGCAAGAGTCAGGCTGACTGGGATTCACAGTTGTGCCGTCCTGCAGCATCGATTGAGCTGTGTGCAGCTTGAGTCAAGACGACCTTATCAAGATGCTCATTCGCATCGTAGTTCTGATAGCTCTGGCCATTACCTGGTGCAGTGCCTGCGAAAGGGTAGAGCCCGATGGCCACAACTGGACCTATCCGGACATTGGCCACTGGTATTGCAATTCAGACGATCCAAGGCAACAGTCTCCGATTAATCTTGAACAGCGTGAGAACTTCGAAGAAGAGTGTGAGAAACACAGGCAGCCCCGTGTGAGGAAGAATCAGAACACCTGGCGCGTGACTATCGAGAATGACGGCCGGACGCTGAAGCTGATGTTCGACTGCGGCCCGAACAAACAGCATGCCGACAACGGCGCCACTGGTCCGCTCACGCTCTTCTCACGTCCCAGTCATGATCCTGATGACAGACCCGACTACGACAAATGGACAGACAACTACGACCTGGCGGAGGTGCATTTCCACTGGGGGGAGAAGGGTGAGTACGGATCCGAGCACGCCATTCAAGGGGAAAGGTTCCCCGCCGAGGCCCACTTGAAGTTCAAGCACCCGGAGATAGCCACATACGCACGGGCCCGAGAGACGGAGGGGGCAGTTACCGCAGTCGCCATTCCACTCGTCACCCGCAAAGGCGGCTGCGAGGACTCCGATAACGGTGATGGCGACTCCGAGAACTTTGATGAAGGCGATGGTGTCTGCAAGGGCTCTGATAACGGCGATGGCGACTCCGAACACTCCCACAGTGGCGATCACAAATGCACGGGCTCTGATAATGGCGATGGCGACTCCGAAGACTCCGACAATGGCAATGGCGACTGCGAGGACTCTGATAATGGCGATGGAAACCTCAAGTTCCCTACGTTCGGTCTTGAACATAAAATGAAACAGTTTCGACGGTTCGGCGCAAGGTGTACAATGGTAATACACATTAATCCACTGCACAAGCTACTGGAAAAGGCGCTGACGTCCGTGTACAAATACAAAGGCAGCCTGACGACGCCTCCGTGCACTAGAGATCTACCCTGGTTGGTGTCCGCGGAGCCAGCGCGCATCAAACCCAAATTCCTGGCCGAGCTCAAGCAGCTCAAGGACGAAAGTTGCACACGCATGAGGCGCAACTTCCGACCCCTTCACGAGCGTAGAGATGATCTTGAGGTTTGTCTGCTTAAAGGAGATGATGATGGAGAGGGTCGTGAAGGAGATAAAGGAGAGGGTTCTTTTTACGGGAAGAGTCCTTACGGCTATATCTTTCAAGATTACCATAATTACCTGAATGCTTAAGTCGTGTGTTCCTACGCCACTATGCAGTTAGGTACTGACGATCCGCACTTGTGTAAGCGGTTTCCGCGTAGGCACAGGTTTTGGGTTACCGTGTCGAGCGACTTCGGTTAAGGTTGCAGCTCTAATTGTGTTTAATTTGTATAATTTATTCACGATATTTTTCGAGTGTTATGTTTCAATTTAATTGTAATTGGTGTCCAGTAAAATAAGAAACTGTTTTTTCATATATATATATATATACACGAGTATACCAATTAGTACGTATTAGTCGTATATACCAATTAGTTAACACCAGATAAGTCAAATTCAGGTCAGGTCACGCTCGGCCTGTCGGCGAGCCGAGCGGAAGGCGATCGACCAATCAGCGGCGCGTATATTCCGACCAATGGGAGCTCGCCACGGCCGGACTGACCGGTCAGCCGGCTGCGGTCACCGCGCGCGCACTTGGTCTTGTGACGTTGTGACGCTATCTCAAGTCTGCCTGAACGGTGAGATTTAGACTGATTACGATATTGGATTGGTCCCTATTATTGTATCTTTGCTGTTCTGATATGTTTCATAATGTTATTATGAAACCGACATGTGTTCCGGCTAATAACTTTTGTGTTTGATGCTGATTTTGTGTTATCTTTGAACCGGGAAGCTGCCCGGTAATAGACTGTGTCGACCTGCACCGAGATTTTGATGTCGGAGAGTTTTCGAGGCGGCGGGTCCATGACTCTCTCTGGCCACGCTACAGAGCCGGAGGGCACAACGGTTTATATGTAAGCGTACACGGTACGACATACGGGTTGCGTCCGCATGTCGTACCGTAGGAGCCGGCGAGCCCCGAACTCGGGTCTCAGTCTCGAGTCAAGCGCACCACTGAAACATAGAAAACCAATTTATTGACACGACGAAAGTGACCAACAGTACAAGTGACCAACAGTACAATAGTGTAAGCTGTGACAGAAACTGCTCCCACTCGCTTCGTGCATTACCGTACCACAGAGTCTCCGCCGAGTCTCCCGGCACACAGCCGACCTCTCGTGACATTCAAACATCATCTCCACCCTCATCACCATTGCCTTGCCGCTAAATCTTGAGCACCTGAGCCGAGAAGTGTTCTGGACTGAGACCGCGCTCGGAGGTGGGAGTCCGGAGTCGGCCGTAAGTGCCGCCGACCTGACCTCGCGACAGACGGGACGGGTTCATCACCAGACAGCCGGACACCTCCTGCAACACACAACACAGACGACGTGATACAGGCTGCTGTGCCAGCAGCAACAAACGCGCAGCTTACACGCGTATGCGATACGTTTATGTCAACTGTAGCAAATAGTTGTTAGCGTTCAGATACTGATGGCATGTCTATGTAAGTTTTGTATGCAGATCGGTGGTGATTGGAGTATTTTAAGTGCATTTGTATGGTATTGATGTAGTTTTTTCAGAGTTTTTCAGAGTTTTCAGAGAGAGAGATCAAGAGGATTATCACTTATTTATTGCAAAATTCAAATATTTCGGCACACATTGTGGCGCCTTCCTCAGTGAAAAATAGTATGGTAACATTTTTATGGTAGCAAACTTTCAGGTTGAGAAGCTTCCAGTTGCCAACCATGCAATCCACGTATTAATGTATCACCTACATGAGCCTGACAGAGACGGCATATATTGAGTACAGTTTGAGGGGTTGGGTGAGGGTTGGAAACAGTGTTACGAAGCGTTACATAGAGGAAGAGGCTCGAATAGCTGGAACGTAACAGTGGGCTAGCAAAGTGAATATTCAAAACGACATAATAGACCCGAACATATCCAGTAGCAAAAGCAGGAATCCATTTCGGGAAGGTCAGAGCACGAAAAGCGGGCCCTCATATGTACGGGCCCCACCCGTTTTCAGAAAACTTCAGGGATTTCTGTCGCTGTTTTTTTTTAGCGGAGCCCCCTACAGCACGGGATCTGATAAATGCAACTATTTTGCCAATGACGCTTATGGTGACAGCGTGTACTACTGATCTGTGAATTTTATGAGCGGGTGAACTGAATCTGGAATTCTAGAGGATGTTAGCCGGTTGGGCCCCTTTAAGGAGCCCTTTACATAAACAAAATGTTCCATAAAAAGTGGCACCCTAAATGTTTCGGTTCATATATGATAGTTTTAACTGAACAGAAAACCAAACACACCATTCAAAAGAGCTTAAAATTGTGTTTAAAACCGTTACAAACAGATATCGATAAGAGTTCAGTTGCGGCTACGCGGCGTCAAAAGGGAAATGTTACCGTTTACCCAAGTGGAACGGAAAACGGTGTTTTGAATGGAAAATACGTTTTAATCGCGAAAGTGATTCACCAGCATTTCTGACAATATTGTTTTCAGCACCGTGTAGCCACATATAAGTAATTATTGATACATTCTCAAAACGCTCTGAAAGAAGTAATTTTGTGGCTCTTTCGAACGGTATTTGTGATGTTTCAATTCGGATATACCTGCGTCCGATATGAATAACAAGGGACACAAAGAAATCGTTTCACCAGATATTTTGACCGCATTTTTGTTTCAGCATCCTATATCCACATGTGAATAGTTATCGATATATGGTTATTATTGGTTATCATGGTGTGATAGCAGATTTGTCGCTCTGTCGAATGATATGATTGGTATTCCTCTTCTTGTAAGACGTTGGCAGATATGAGCCAAAGCACATAGGGGGTGCCAATTTTTATAAAACACCCTGTACAGGGGCTTTCAATATTTTGTTTGCAAATTATGTCACCTAGACATTTGTTATGTGGTTTATTGCATCCGAGCAAGTTTTGGAGGATCACCTCAGGATCTCAAATTTGGTTTTGCATGATTTTGCGGCAAAAAAAACGTCGGGACGGTTAAACCGAAGATAAATGTACTTGCACGTGAATTTTGGTTAGTGGCACTTTCACAATTTTATATTATTATTATACAAGATATTTGCAACACAATCAGCAGTCGCAAAGTAGCATTTAGTGGGTGCCACCTGAGATGCCACCGTTCTCACGTCGCTGAGCTCAGCGACAAAATGCTTCTTGTTTTCAAAGAAGCAGGAAACGCTTGTCATCCTCAATAGCTGCATTGAGAAACTGTCTTGCGGACGGAGGGTACGTTTCTGGTATTTTAAACCAACTTTATATTGATGGCGGAACTTTCTCCATGCCATTAGACAGTATCTCAACGCACAATATTCGAGGATTACCCACGTTTCCTCCTTTGTCAAAGAATCATTTCATCTCTGAGCTCAGCGAGGAGAGAAGTGACATATCGGGTGAACCAGGTTAATACTACTTTGCGACTGCTGATTGTGTTGCAAATATCTCGTACATAAATAAAAACATTACGCACGTGCAACTAGCTCAAAGTTCACGCGCAAATATATTCATCTTCGATTCCTTCTTCCCGACATTTTTTTTATGAAATCAAGCGATACTGAATTTGAAATTCTGAGCGGGAAATTCCTCCAAAGCTTGCTCGCATGCATTGAGCCACCTTACAAATTGCTCAATAGCAAAATGTCCGTCCGATGCAACGATGATGTGCATCGACCAGATGATGAAAAATATATTCATTTTAATATAGTATAAGTGTCTCAAATAGGCAAATATAAATAACATGTATATCCAACGACCCTGTATAACTTTCAAAGACCAGGCCCTCGTTTTGACCAAGCCCCGTATCAAGTTTTTGCCAATACCGGGTCCCTGCCTCGTTCGGCCCTGATTAAGACTCATGTCTCTACTAGAAACAGGTCAGTATAAAAAATGTCCAAGGACCGGGCCCTGCTGTAACCGGGGTAAATATCACGCTTCTGGTAAACAAGGGCACTATCTTGATCGGGCTCCTAGCCAGCAACGGACCTCTACCAGTAACACGTGCCCATGTCAGTCGCGGCCTTGACCCGGGCGGGTGAGGGTCACTCTAGGTCCGCTCCGCCAGGTGGCATGCGGTCGGTTTAACCGTGAGCCTGAGGCGGCCCGCAGCCGAGCAGAGACAGAGCACTGAGTGAACTGTGGTGGTGCCAGCGTGGATAGTGTTGTGAGGCTTCCGTTAACGCTACCCGTGATATTTAAGAGCCTGAAAATGTCACGTGAGGAGTCAGCATCGGAGTCGGCTTTCAGCGACGCAGACGACCGTACTCCAAAGCAACGGAAGAGACAACGATCTGTAAATGAGATGATTAAGTCGCTAGAAGGAAAGAAAAAGCGCATCACCTCGCCAAAACAACTGGAAACAGTAAGTGCTGACTCGCTAGTTGATCTGAAAAGTCAGATTGACAAATCATTTGAGAGCGCCATCACTGGTTTGTGGCTGAAAATTGAGCAAAAACTGAACATGTATGAAAATCGTTTTGATATGCTTGAGAGCCAGATCTTTGACAGAGACCAAAGCATAGACGAGCTGCAAAAGAGAGAAGAGGCTGGGAAGCGCAAGATAGAGGAGCTGGAGGAAAGAGTGGACGAGCTCGAGCGTCACAGTCGTGCGTCAAATCTGATCTTTCGAAGTGAACGCTTTGGTAAGCGAAAGGATGGGGAAGATATCGCTGCGATGACCATTGCGGTGATAAATGAAAACTTCCCTGACAAGAAAGTGGAAAAATCAGATTTTTCAACCATTCATCGTCTTCAAAATGAAAACACGGTGATATGTGCCTTCAATAACAGAATGCTCAGAAACGCGATTTACGAAGACAGGATCAAACTGGCACGAAATGGAGCTGTGAGGAAAGACAGGCTTTTTGTGAACGAATCGCTTACCGCCCCGAAACGGGAGATTTTTGGAAAGTTGCTTGAGCTGAAAAAGGAAAGTCGGATATGGACCGTGTTCACCAGAGATGGCATACCCTGCTTCAAGCTACACAGAGAGTCTCCTCCCTCTCGTGTCTTCTCCATGAAGCAGTTGACGTCTGTTCTACAGAGGATCCCACTGGCTTTGCCGGGCGGGCTGTGGCGGCCGGCTGAGCGGCTCCGCCCGGGGGCGCGCTGGGCCGTGCTGGGGCCGGCCGCGCGCCTCCCCCGGCCGTCCCGGGCACCGCGCCGGCCGGCCGCCCGCCCGCCGGCCCGTCCGCCGGCCCTTCCAGCTTCACGTCGCTGGATGGCGGGACACGGGCGGACCCCCGGCTGTCCCCGGGGCGGATGGCTGATCGGAGGACGGCGGGAGAGGAGTCCCTCGAGCGGTCGGCGGGCGCGACTTTTGTGGCGGCCCACCGTGGAGATGAGTTTCGTCTCCAGCAGACTCAAGCCGTTGCCGCTCCGGCGGCTGAGACATCACCTGCTCCTGCCAAGACGTCCAGCGCGACTCCAGAAAAACGGAACCCCGACTGAGAAGAGCGGCCGGACGCCGCGATGACCGACTCCGTCCATCCGGTGAAGACGCCGAACGTCTGACGACTGACACGTTCCTGCTGCGCCTGACCGCACGTCTGCAGCGAGACGACGGCCATTGGCGACTCAGTGGTTTAGATGTAAGTTGGTGACCTGCCTCTTTTTGACCGAAGGGACATGTTTGCTTCAAATATGCAATTTGGATACAGTTGTTATGTGCCGAGCGGACATGTTTCAATCGGTTAAATAAAGATCCTGCTAAAATATGTTAATAATAGTAATTCAAGTTTCTAGAAAAACTGGTCGTGATTTGTCTAGTGCACGTCAGATAATTGTTTATCATAATTAACCAGACGTGCTGTGGGCCGCCTATGCGCCCCCGACCCGCAAACTCAAGCCGCGCTCTTTTTGTGAGTTTTATGTATGGTCATAGTGTATTTTTTGTTCTGTGTATGTTGGAGCGATCGCATGACTTGCTAGAATACAAAGCTAACAATTTAACATGCTCACGCACAATGCCACGTTTTGTTTATTACCCTTTCCGAAATTGTAGCACTGGAGGAAGAAGCGAAAGTTTTCTGGTTTCTGCGTACTCCTTTGGTCTTTTTCGCAGAAAAAAAGTATCGCCAATTGTTGCCCTTTCCTGGTGGCGGTGGCGGCGGCGGCGGCGGCGGTGGTGGCGGCGGTCGTCGGGGGGTGTTCGCTGGACTGGAGTTGCTCGCGGCGTTGCGCAGGCTGGCTGTGACTTCGGTGGCCTGGTTGACCGGACTCGGGATGGTGGCGTCTTGGTGCTCAGTACGTATGGCCTCTCTGCTGACAGTGGATCCACGGCAAAACATCCAAATAAGCCCTCCCGTGAGACAACCAATCACTCATTCTCCATCCTAACATGTATAACAGTTCATATATCCCCCAAGACATCGAGAGCCCTTAAGTAGCATTGATATTGAGTAAGAAATGAAGGGTAACATTTGTGATCTTGAAATTGTTTCAGTAAATGTCCGGGGCTTAAGCGACATATCGAAAAGAAAAGATGTTTTTGATTTTCTCAGAGGTAATTCAGCGGACGTAATATGTCTGCAAGAACTCCACGTGGCTCCTGGGAAAGAAAAGCTATTTAAAAACCAGTGGGGAGGCAGAGCCTGGTTTGCCGCGGTCAGTTCTTCGGCAGGAGGTGTTGGTATATTGATTCAGAACAAAACACCATGCAAATTTATAAATGTATATTCAAATGACAATGGGAGCGTGATATCTCTCTGTCTTGACGTATACGGACATAGGGTAAAGATAATTAATGTATATGGTCCCTCTGATCGTGATCATCCTTCCTTTTTTGAAGGATTGTTTAGGTCTGCGTGCTCAGACATCCAAGATCATTTAATATTATGTGGTGACTGGAATTTAACATTAAATCCAGAAGTAGACAACTACAATTATAGTTCTAGAGATAGAAGGGCAGGGTCTCGTAACGTTATTGAATCGAAATGTCGTGAGTTAGGTCTTCATGACGCGTGGCGTATGATTAACGGTAATAAAGTACAATATACTTGGAGAAAAAATAATCCACCAAAATGCGCCAGGCTGGATTTTTTCCTCGTAACTGAATCAGTATTAACCAAAGCAGTATCGTGTGAAATTCTACCGGCCTATAGATCGGATCATTCCCGTGTATCCCTCTGTCTGAAATTATCTCCTCAAACTAGAGGACGAGGCTTTTGGAAATTAAATTGTTCCCTATTAAAGGACTTAACTTACTTGCAGATGGTGTCGGAAGTAATACAAGAGACCGTGCACAACTACTCGTGCCCGATTTACTCTGCTTCCTACGTTAGAAGCCTAGAAGATAGAAAAAATATTCAGTTCACCATTAGTGATAATTTATTCCTTGAAACTTTGCTAATGAAAGTAAGATCGAAAACCATCACGTATTCAATACAAAAAGCTAAGAATAAAACAGAGAAGGAGGCGCAGCTATTAAGGGAACTACAAATGCTTGAATCCCTGCCGGTGCCTTCGTCGGAAGACATTGCTAAGTTAGGCCAAAAACGTTCAGAACTACAAGCGCTCCGGAGACCAGCAAATGAGGGACGAATTGTCAGATCACGAGCACGATGGTACGAAGAAGGTGAAAAG